>JADRCD010184318.1:0-23829 GCA_019843815.1 Montemys delectorum
ACACACACACACACACACACACACACACACACACACTAGCATAAGATATATGGCCATAGGAGAAGTGTTGGATGGCAGATTTATTAATTATTAAGGAAGAAAACTGACATTGATAAACGTTTCTACTTGTTGACTCTGTGATTTCAGTATTAGTTACCATAAGCATGAATAGTCCAATGGGAATTTTAGTTTATACGGCATTTAAAAAGTAGATTTCTCATTGCTGTGTAGCATGAGTGTTTGTCAGTCCATAACCTTTCCTCTATTGTCTGATGGAGAATCCAGTGCTAACATTCTGTCAATTTATGATGCCAGGCTCATTTACACAAGTTTAAGGTCACCCAGGGCTACTCAGTGAGAGACTCTACCTTAAAAAAAAAGTAGATATTCGCTATTTTCAAACAAAATGATTTTTCATTAAATATAAACTTTTAAAATAATATTTTATTAGTTCTTTGAGAATTGACTTTGTCCATGTGTTTTGATAACACTCACCCATCTACTCCACCTCCAAGATCCACACCTACTTTCCTACTCACCCAACAGTGTGTTCTGTTTCTTCTTTTAAAACCCACCATGTCCAGTTTGTGCTGCACACACAGTCTTTGGGGTGGTATCTTCCTTATAGAATGGTCAACATATCATTAATAGAGTCTCATCATTAAAGGAATCTGACTGTCCCTTTACACCTACTGATCTGAGTGATTGATTAACGACGCAAGTTTAATAACTTATGAATTTGAATACATTCTTGAAATTACATGAATTCACATATACAATTTTCACTTGTGTATGTTGTGACTATAACCTAATCCAGCATCCATCTTACTAGAGTACAATTATATTGTGTGAAAATTTTTTCATGAGCTTTTATTTTTATCATGTGAGAGTTAGCAACATATATGTTAATTGATTCTAATTGGAATCAGTTTGGAATAAAAACATTGTATCTAAATGATGGGATATGATATATGATAGAACTTTAAGTCCAGGAGTAGAGTAAAATTTGTACAGGACTTGCTACCCATTCTATAGCATCTGTGCACATCACTTCACTTTCTCCTTTAGTGTTCCTATGAGGACTTGCTACCCATTCTATCACATCTGTTCATATCACTTCACTTCCCAAGTTAAGTCAGGATGCTGGAAGCTGAGTAATTCATCCAACAGACAGAATGAATCCAGACAGTCTGAATCTAGAACTATTATAATTTGACACGAAGGAATTAATTCAGTACGTTTATCTTTATTTCCTTCCTTCTGCTCTTACAAACCCCATATCTGTTTCACTGACCCTTAGAGGCAGGTCCATTTTGTTTCAGCCATTATGACAAAAGTCAGGAGCCCGAATGACTACAGTTCCTTCTAACACATTACATGAGATTCATTTGAACCCAGCATGTTAAAAATGTTTATTTCTAAGCAGAAGTTCTGTAGATGCCACCAGAGGCAGCAGTGGTTTCTCAACCATTCTGATTGATTGGTAGATCTCTAACTCCATTATGTTTTTATTATTAGGAAACTCAAGTTATTGAAGTACCACCCTGCACTGGAAAATAGCAAGCTACAGGGAAGTTCTAAAGAGCTTCAGCTTCGTTTGATTCCATGTCATGTAATCCCACTATCATATCACACTATTTCCACATCATGTGATCCCACTACCATATCACACTATTTCCACGTCATGTAATCCCACTATTATATCACACTATTTCCACGTCATGTGATCCCACTACCATATCACACTGTTTCCCGTCATGTGATCCCACTATCATATCACACTATGTCCTCTATGCTCCTTAGTCAGTGATACAGGTATGATACGGGTGGCCTTGAAATTCGATGACAGAAGAAACATGCCAAGTTCTCAACACCACCAATGGCAGATGCTGTGTAGGTACTGCGCATGGCTGATGTGGGTCAGAGTCAAGTGTCAGCACTATTTCCCTGACACACTTTAGAAAGGCTTCAATGAGGAGATTACTGATTGGAGAGATTAATACGCAGAGCACATTTTAGTAAAATCAATGATATTGACTTTTTAGACATAAAACTCATTACCGAATCTATGCAAACACAACTGATTTCTTCAGAGCAGGTTCTCTTTAGAATATTGTTTAGCTTGTCAGCTAAAGAATGATCAACATTTTATAGTTATGTAAGTGAGGAGACTCTGTAACTAATCTATATTGAGGCATACTCCATCACCCAAGTCCAAATGTTTTCACTAAGATGAGTGTGTTCTCTGGGAAACAGACTGTGAAATTAGGATGAGATTCTCCTTGGTCTTTAAAGGACTGTGATTGCAAGATAGAGTGGGGGCTAGAGCAGTGAATCTGATGAGGTGAAAAAGTATTGAATTCTGAAAGAAAAGGAAAGCACTGGGTTGTGGGCATGACTCAGTTGGCAAACTGCTTAAGAAGCTGAGTTCAGATCCCACCCCAACCCTCCAAAAAATGATGCATGGTGGTGCGCATCTGTAATTCCAGCATGAGGAATTCAGAGACAAGAAGAACTAACAGGCTGAACCACTGAGCTCTGTGTTCATTGAAAGGTGCTGTCTCCAGAAATTACGTGGTAAGCCATTGAGGAAGACACCTAGCATTGACCTATCTCCTACACATACACATATGGACAGGAATCTCCTAACATACATACGCACATGCTCACATACATGAACACGTGCACACACACACACACACACACACACACACACACACACACATGCATGTGCACGTACACAAACACATACAAATAAATAAATACAAAAGAAAAGAAAAGGAAAGAACTGGGCTGAGGAGATGGGAATGGGAAAGGAGGAAGCATTCTCACGGGTGTCCTTCCTGCTTCATCAAATTGATGTCTTGTGGGATGCTAATGCTACTGTACTAAATTTCAAAGCTTTAAAAATAATCAAGTAGGATTCTGAAACATATGTTAGTATCAGAATAGCACCAGACAGAAAGCAAAATATAGTCATCGAAGTGAAGCAAAATACTGGTTGTTTGCACCTGTGTACAGATGGCTGCAGCAGCAATGGCTGGAGTTTTCATGGTCAGGAAAGATATAAGGAACAGCAACCAGATGTCTAATTCTCACACAGTACCTGCTTCTATTTAGGGAGCAATTATTATCTCTACTGATTTAGCAGTCTGCAGGGTACAAAAATCTCAAAAGAGGAGTTTTTTTTAATTGGCCCTTTTAGATGTTAATGGAACACTAATTTTCTTGTGTTTATTCTTCTGTAATGGGCTGTGGTATGTAGAGTCCCCCAACCAATTGAACTTCTAAGTTTCTCTTCGGAGAGATTTTAAACTCCAGTGACATCACTGTCTGGCTTAATAAAACCAAAACTACCCCAGGAATTCAGAAGGAGGAAAAGAAATCCAATGCAGGAATGTTATGTCCCAGTAAAATCAATGCTTAGAAATGTGCATTTCAAATTATTAAAGAGCCCATTGTAAATTGATTACTAATGAAAAGATATTAGTAACTTGAATTATAGAATGAGTCATAAACTAAAATATTTACCTGAAGCTTGGGATCAAAAGGGAAATGACTATTATCTAACAGATTAATCTCTGAAACCACCAACTACTAATATTGTCTCAATTTTCTGAATGATTGTGACCTCTAGAATAAAATGAGAAGAGAGCTTGTTGAAGAAAATGTTATGAACATCCAGAAAGTATTTCACACATTGATAACGAATGAGCACTTTTAGTTTTAGGTAAAAAAACATTTGAAAATGAGCTACTGAGGGAAGAATGGTAAACAAACAACCTGTGGGCCAAATACTGTTCCCACTGCATTTTCTTCACATTGAATTACTACAGCAGATTGCTTATTCCAAGTAAGAAATATGGGTGAAAATTAAGCTCAGTAGAAGGAATAAGCAAATTCCTATAACTATTTGTTTATTATTTTATTCATAATTATTGTATTATATACTTGTCTTATTTGTTTATTATGCTATTTTTGTATACAGTATGTGTACAATTAGTGGTACCTGTAGGGTGCTTGCAGTGTGGAGTAAAAACTATGATGCTCCAATGAATAACTACCATGGAATGTTAGTACCTGGCAGAGTACAAAGCATAGACACCCAGACAGGAGAGAAACTGAGTATCCATGTTACTGTCACCGAGATTGTTAACCTCTGAGCACGGAGCTAAGGAATGCTTTACCTCTCACCAGCACATCCCAACCCCACTGCATATCTCACCCTCCATGCCTCACCAGGATTAAAGCTTGCTGTCTTAGTATGAGTTTTTCTCCTAGACTATCTCTTCCGTCTGATATTTCCTGGTCTCTGCTCTGAAATCGTTTGCCCGATTCTAGTATTCACACAACCCTGTCTTGGATTGTCTCTCATCAGCAGTAAAAATGATACAATGAATCACATGGGCTCTACATCTGTGACCTTTCCCTAGATCCTTCTTTACAACTCAACAATAGACTTTCAGACTTAGTGACTTGTAAACTGGCTTCTTAGTCTTTTATCTCTCATGACACCAGTAGTCTAATCGACATCCTGCTGACAGATTGATCCTCTTGGTTTATAACTCAGATGATAAAAAAAAACATCTCAAGCAACTTCTATAATTAATTCTTAATAAATAAATTAATTATTAGTTGTCAACTTTAAGAGTTGATACTTCTTTTCTATTTATCTGGAAGTGTGGGACTCGAACTCAGGGCCTTATGTAAGTTCAAGAATCTGCCTCACCCTGAGCTACCTCCAGGGATATTCATCTCCCTTTCCCATGGTGCGGTTTAACATCTCCTGATACTATTCTTCATACTCTGCTTTTAGTAGGCAGCCATGTTCAAAGTATGGCTACCTTATGTTTCTAGACTAGAATACACTGATGTTTTTACAATGTCCCTATTTTAAAACATTCTATTTTCACCTTGAGCCTCTCGATTTCAAGTTGCAATGTTCACCACATTCTTATTTTCCCAATACTCCAAACTAAGCAACTTGTGAATTTTTCTATACCACTCTTTATTTATTCCTTAAGACCTACAATAAAACAGAATTCATGTTACTTGGTTCTGCCTCTTCTCATTCTATCTAATATGAGGACTGGCTCCTGTTAGTTTCCATAAATTTACTGGATTAAGCACAATGTCCTCTTATAGTCCGTTTGATCAAATTTTCCTTTATAAAATTGAATATTGTCACTAACAAATGAATTCCTTGTAGCAGTTAAATCTTTCTGATACTACTATTCAGTGTTCTGTATCTGCATATCCTATTAAAAATAAAATGTTAGAGGGAAATATATATATATGTGTGTGTATATACATATATACATATATATGCTCTATTTGTCCATTTTCCTGGAACCTTTATTTAACATTTTCGAGTCTCAGAGTCAAAAGCTCACCTCTCTAGACTTAAAAGCCACTAGAGTGTCTGTTTAGTTTCAAATACTACATAGAAGCCTTCAGGAAAGAGTAACAGTTCCCTTCTGGAACCTCTGGGGCATATTTCTATAGAGCAGCTCTCAATTTGCACACTGCAAAGTCTTAGAAGAGCATCCTCGCAATAAAAGCTTCTTGGTGCCATGCAGATATTCTCTGGATTTCAACAAAAGTCTCATAGCCTACATCATATTTATTTAAATCCAAAATTGACAAAAACACCAGAAAGGGAAGTACTCAATTTCTTAGAAAAAAAAATCATATTTAGGAGTCAATTTCAGAGAAAAAAAACCATGCATTTACTTGACAGTCTGAATTTTAGAGTCAAAATATCTCTCTCCCAAACCCTAGTAATTGACTCTGCTGATAAATTTAGTTATCATCCTAACTGTGAGGGGCTCATGAAGCTCTGAACTCAATGCACTCTTGGTACAGGGAGTTAAGGAAAGAACTTAGGAAATGCTTCATTTCCTGTGTCCAATCTGCTAAGGAAACATCAACTGGCAGAGCCAGGTGCATCAAAGCCATCCAGGTCGACAGGAAAATCTCTCTGTCCCACCCAGGCCACTCTCAAGGGTCAATCTGTGGTGCCAAGACACAACTTCCTTTTCTAAGATCAGTCTCTCTCTCTCTCTCTCTCTCTCTCTCTCTCTCTCTCTCTCTCTCTCTCTCTCTCTCTCTCTCTTCCTCTCCCTTTCCTTCCATCTCCCTCCCTCTTCACTCCTTCTCCTACCTCTTCTTCCCCCTCTTCCTTCCTTCTTTCCTCCCTCCCTCCCTCTCTCTTTTCCCCACTTCAGATACAGGTTTCAAGGTATCAAGTAGGTTTGTTGGCAGATGTGAATGGAAACATATTTCCATTGCCCAAGTGAGAAATTATCCAGCATGGGGTAATAACTCATTAGAAAGCTGCCACGGTTAAAGCAAGAGTGGATACTTGACCAGTGAGCTAGAGGAGGCTGGTATTTTCCCTAAACGATCCTGTAGGAAAAAAAAAAAACAACTTTGGGCCATTCTGTGTAGTCCCCCATGGTAGCTTCTTTCTTATAGTTCCAGTAGAGAGACCAAGTCCATTGACCCTCTTCCTTTTTGTTTGCAGAATGTGCGACCCATTCAGCATTTAAAAAGTGCTGGAAGCTTGCTATATACTCTAAGGGGTGTAGACTTGAAATGATGAAGAACCTAAGCCAAGGCTTTCAGAATTTATATTAATCAGGCACACAATTTTGAGCAGTGCGTTTGTGTTGACATTCTCAACTGTTCTAATACATACCGAAGAGTAACTTAGAAGCAGGTCATTGATCTCAAGGAGGTCACTTTTGTAAAAGTGACTTGATTCCTCGCGGATACTTTTATAAAAACCCAAATTCTCAGTCACTTTTATGACTTTCTGGCCAGATGCATAATAAGCAACTGTATGATGCTTCAGATTTGTCCTAAATTTATAAAAGTATTTTTAAAAAATTACTGACAAAATGTAAACTTAACTTGAGCCATTGATTTTACTTTTTTCTACTTTTGATGGTTTTTGTAAATTAAAATCTTGTAGGCAGTAAACTTTGGAAAAGAGTACAAGCAAAAAAAAAAAAAACTAGAAATGAGTTTTCAGAATTATTCTCCCATCCTCCCCGAAACACATATACTCTCCTTCAGTGCATTAGACCCGCCCCAAGAGTCAGGGAAAAATCTCTCCTAAATATGTCTTCTTTGGGCAGCTTGTGTTTTAGCTTTTATACTTATTAAATCTATCTAATGCTAGGATCACTCACTTCTTTGTCCCAATAATACATTTAGCACTATGGGGAAGGAAAACACTTATGCATTTTTGTGTTCTTCACATTGCCCAGCACAGGAGCCTAATAAGCTATTAAATTTAACTGTTTATTTTCTATTACTTAAGAATAGTTAAAAATAAAAATGAGCATTCTTTCAACTGTCCATTAACATAGGGTAACGTGCATCTGAGGTTTTTTTTTTTTTTTTTTTGCCTGCATCAGTGGTATATTTGGCTTGTTCTGAAAATTACACAAAATATTATGTAATTATGTTTATGTGTGCATATATTTCTGTAACAAAAGTAGATACAGTTCAATCGCCAGTTACCTAGTCCCCTAAGATGCTAATATTTGCCTAATGGTGAATCGCCGTTCACTTGTGCGAGTAGCTTTACCTACCAGAGCTGAAAGAGAGCTGGAACTATTGTAGGAGACTACAAGTTATTGGCAACACTGTTTCCAGTGATGGACTTTTCACTCTCAACTGATCCACTTATTGCTCTGGGCTGATGACGAAAAGAACATTATTTGGTTTGTTTCTTTTTGTTTGGAACTAGCACATTTTAAGCCAAAATTCTACTTTTAGTCCCTAAAAAGTTAACACATTTCCTGAGACTCTTTCCAGATCCATTAAACACACTTTCAGGCCCTCACACCAGCAAACACTTCCCTTCAGAAGAAACAAACTATACTTGTAACACTGCCTCCTCCACTGCCTCTTCCAAACTTAACTCGGTTCAGCCAATCAACCAGCACCTCATCAGAACTGCAGGAGAAGCCCCCGAGGATCAGCTGAGCCTAGAAGCTCATCCACACCATCGGAAAGATAAGGAGACCTTACCTGTGCCATCCTCCCCGCGGCAGAGACTACTGGACAAAAGGAAGCAAAGAGCAGTCACTCCAAGCAGCTGCATGGTGCCCACGGCTGGTCTCAGTGGCTTCGCTTTCCAGGGTAAGGCAGGGACCGATTCCTCCCAGTCTGACCAGGCCGTATTAGCAAATGGAAAAGGTGTGCTGAATGCGAGCAGACGCTGCCCATCCCTACTTATTTTGGGGATTCTGATAAAGAACTAGAGGAAATACACACACTCCCTTTGGGAGGTCAGCAGAGAGGAGATTTATTGTTTCAGCCCCTTACAGGAACTCTTTTTTTTTTCCTCTCTCTTCCTTTGGCAGCCACTTGGTGTTTTTGTTACTGTATTATTTTGCTCTTCTTCAACAGAAAGGTCAGGATGGGATGTGAACAGGAAGAGACCCTTCTTGAGAAAGGGCCAGAGAGCTTTCTAACTTTTGTTTTGAAAGTGCGTTTTAGAGAAGCTGTAAAGCGGTCTCACCAAGCAGCCCCTCAGTTCAGCAGAAAAAGGCTGTAACTTCCCGAGGGCCGGATTTAAGCACAAAATCCACAAGGAATTATGTTTCTTCTCTCTTCTCAACTCATAAGCCAAGCCAGTGAAGCCCACCTTCTAAGAGACAAATGGAAGTGTTAACTGGACTGCGCTCTGCTCGTGAGGGAGTAAGCGGGCCTCTTATTACTGTCCAGAGAGGTTTTCAAGACATTTCTAACAGAATTAAGCCCAGATCTAAGACGAGCCCTTGCTCATTTCTGGTTCTGAGACCACCTTCCTCTTATGTTGTTGCAGACTGAGTTCGTATCAGGCAAGGTCACCACCACCAACTTATATTCCCAGCTAATAATAACCCTGGTTTTTATTAGTAGGTTTTTATGAAGAATAGGAAAAAAAATACTGCACTATAGGTAGAAGGAGTCTGTCTGGGATCGCCCGGGTAGAATCAGCTATCACAGGGCATCGATGATGTGGCGAATTGTGTGTTTTATAGAACCAAACACAAACCAGCAGCCTCTTTGCTTGTCGTGACGACTGATTTGTACACGATGGTTGCACAGGCAAGCTCCTGAACACAGCGCTCGCTCGTGGGAAGAGGAGAGCCACGGGCTTCCTGAGTCACAGGCTTCACATCTCAGCTGATTGCTCTTTCATACACCTTTAGGTACAGGCTTCCTAGAGGAGGCTGCTCATGGATTCATACAGATGAAGCTACAAAGTTATAACTTAACCTACTTCTAAGGAGAGCATTCGTTTCTTGCTACACCATCCAGGGAGGGGTTCCTCCGTAGAAGTGTGGCCAGAACAGACCATTGGCTCAGACCACTTAAAAACATTGCTGACTTCATCCTGACCACTGTCTAGTCTCTGAAGAGCTCGCTTTTAAAATTTTAATTTTGTGTATAAGTAAGACTGATCGTTCACAACTCAGAATGCCATTGGGTGTCCCTTTGAGTAGGCACAGCGCCAAGAGTACAAGGATGGCAGAGCATGTGAATAGATGACCCAGGCATTTTCCAGGAACAGAGTGGGATGTGGTCCTGTGAGAACAGGGTGAGACACAGTGTGTCTCACTTCCTACTTGTTGTTGTTCTTCGTGGGGGGAACTGTGCGGGGGAAGGGGTAGTTTGGAGCCTTAGTGTTTTGAGACTCTCAATACCAGACGTCCACTCCTGATCTATGGTCAAGCTACTTTTATGTATTTTGTTGCTTGATTTTGATTGTGTTACCTGGGCTACATTGTATGTGTATGAACCAATGGGTGTAGGTGTGCTCACTCATACAGACGTGAGGAGAAACTAGAAACCAGAGGTTTGTGTCTTCTCTTTCTCTTTTTTTGAGACATTTGTCTCTGAACATGGACTCATTGTTTCAGCCAGACTGTCAGGTTGATGAGCTTCTGGATTTGTCTGTCTTCAAGCTCAAGCACTAGGGGTAGACACACACTGCCACAGCTGTCTCACAACTTAGGCCTTCATGCTTTTGCAACAAACACTTTATCCACTGAGCTATCACACTTGCCCTGTATGCAAACTCTTTAGAAGACAGAAGACCACATGCTGAAAAAGAAAGGAACAAACAAATAAACACAAAAATGCCTAAGGCCACAAAACTAACAAAACAAGAAACCAAAAAGACTCAACCAACCAACCAACCAACCAACTCAAACAACAACAACAACAACAACAACAACAACAACCACAAGCCAACAAATGCAGTAAAGCTGGCTAGCTTTGCTTTAGTAAGTGAGACACTGAAGCTTAATGAAAACAGTACGGATTTAGAAGAGACAGATCAATGACACACAACCTTCTTGGGTTGGGGGTACCTCGACACTATGCATTAAAGCTCTTGGAAAACATGAACTAAAGTATTGCTTGAATCTTATATTCATTTATTTTCCCTTTCAAAAGTTTTTTCCTGAAGCCACCAAGACAACATGGTGGGTGGAGGTGTTTGCGGCCAAGTGTAATGACCCAAGTTCTGTCTCTGGGACAGACATGGTGAAAGAGAGAATTGACTCGTACAAGTTCTCCAATGACTTCTGCACATGTGCTCACGTACATAAACACATGATGATACTAGAGGTCTTAAATGTTTTTCTGGAACTAACACATCCCATTTCTGTCTTTAAACCACAGAGAATGTCCCCTGCCCTTCAATTTTTGTTTGAGTAAATACTTTTAAAATTTAATACGTAGGACACACATTTACACAGGCATTACCAAATATTTGGTGTTCTTAACAGCTTGAAGGTTTTAATCATTTTGTAGTATGTGTTTTAAGAACAGTTTGATAAAAGAAAGCAGGTGACAAGAATGAAATTCTTCTATCCTGAGAGAAGAAATTGTGTTTGTGTTTGTTTTTCTCACAAATCACTCTAGATTTTAATCCAGAATGTAAAAGAAAAGGATTCTATTGGAAATGAGGTCACAAAAGAACCATCTCAGAGTTCATCTGAAGCACACACCCAGGGCTGCCTGTGACATCACTGTCCCTGGAGACATTAGATGCCAGGACTGTAACCATGGTGACTTCTCTCAACCTGTGTGAGAAGATTTACTGAGGTGGCACTATAATTAAAGCCACAAGTAAAAACTTTCTCCATTTTTGCCTCCTTCCTCTCTGCCATCTTTGCACGCGGGATAAAATAATCTTCTAAAGTGGTTGGAAAGCAAAGGGGGTGATCTCACAAACTGGCAGATTCCAAACCCTTGCTCCCTCCTAAAGTGCTGTCCTTACTGGCTGAAACATTTGTCCTCTCTAAGTGCCTAGATTCCCCCTGGGAAATTGAGGATGAACGTTATGCCTCTCTCTAATGCTGTGTAGTGAACAAAGTGAGATTCTGGGAGGTCATTTCACTGTGTCTACAGAAATAAGTAAAACAAAGCAAAGAAACCTGACCTTGGTTTCTAGAATTGTTAGGCTAAAGTAAGTTGTTTTAGTCTAGTGGTGTGTCTTCATGCTGTGAGGGTTCTACATGGGACATTCTTTCAGAGTGATAAAGCTGATTTAGAAAGAAATAGACGTTGAATGTCACAAAGATCTGAGAAGAGAACCCTGAGCTGTTATTTTCAGAAGTTTGCTCTGTGTTCTGCTTTCAGGTATTCTGAGTGTCAGGTGTTCTCAGTGGAGATGGGGCACTTGGTCCTGGAGATAAGAATTGGTTAGTTTCTCATAGCCACTGGGAACAGGACTACAACTTAAGAGATGTTTAGAACTCATGATAGGAAAGATCTTATCTCTCCCTCCTACGGAGTCAAAATGACCGTCCATAGTAAAGAAGTTAGCAATTGGGCCAAACCTATGCCACCAACAGGAACATCTTCCTCATTTATGTTGTGTGAGGTGGCCTAACTAGCGCTAGTTCATTATTACTCAAATGAGAATTGAGAATTGTGGCAAGCTTCCAAAGCCATTCTCCGTCACCTTCTCTAACTATCCATCCCTATGTACTCAATACATAAAGATGGTCTTTTAGGCTCTCACTGATTCTCTAAGTTTACATGAATCCATCAATGCAGGGAGACATGAATGTGGAGTGTTATAAAAGCAATAGTTCGGGGATGAGATCTATATTCATGTTAGTGCAAATATCCAAATCCTCTGATACAAGCACAGAGTCATCTGCCAACAGATGGAATGATTGGACTGTTCTCTGTGAGACAATCCAATTTCCTGTTTCCAAAAGGTTCAGCAACCATTCCTAAACCCTTACCCATGTTAATAACTCTGGTAAAACTCTGCCACAGATTGAATCTTCCCATACAAAACTGAGTCATAACAGTATTTCCTAATGACTATGTATATAATAATACCTAATAGAAAAGGTAATGTTTTTCTAAGAAATAATACTTTCTTATGTATACATTTCAAAAATTGAGTCTGAATCATTTACCTCAGCACCCAGAAGCAATAGAGCATTAATGTTTTATTTCACCACAGCCAAAATGCCCATCGCAAAAGGGTAAATTTTGTAACAACTTTATTCAACTTTCTATTTGGGTCAACTGTTACCAGCATGTCACCCTGTGACATATTTCTGCCCATATGTCTTATTTTTGGTGTGCAAAAAATATCATTGTAGGGAAAAAATTTTCATGTCAGGTGACATCTTTTAAAATTGTTGAATCCCTCCCTGTAGAAGTGTGAGATTTAGTGTGGAAGTATGACTCAGGAATTTAGAGTACCCCTTGGCTGTGCAGAAGACCTGGATATGGTTCTTCGCAGTAAAAATCATATGCAATCCCAGGGGCAATCTGATGCCCTCTTCTGGCTATCACAGCCACATAGCCATTGCAGTCATGTGACATATAACAGAATAAATACAATTTTTTTTTTAAGCGTGAGATTTAGGTGAACTACGTAAATTATATGTCCTCTGTTTTCACGCTCAGTGTAGTCCACCAACCTCTGCTAATTTGCGTCTGGCACACATCCCCTTGCCTGCCTCTGGCTGTGCACACACACACTTGTCTGCCTATGTCGGTTGCTCTCAGGTTCGGAAATACCCCCGTTGAATTTTCTTCTCTCTAGCCATTTTGTAATAATCAAAGGTGAAAATCAGCTCAGCCAGTTTAAAATAATGATGAGGTGATTTACTCGTTTGTCCCCTTTCAAGTTCCAGGTCAGTTGAAGTTAGTTCTACAAAAATGTGTCCGTTTTTCCTTTTTTTTTTAATTTTTTTATTTTTTTCATTCCCAATAAAGAAAGTAAACTGCAAGCCTAGCTTTTTGGTATTCACGGAAACATGAATTTAAAGTAAAGTGTCTTGTGCTGGCCATTGAAATCCCTATATGTCACTTATGGAAGAGTAGCTTCTGGGGGTGATGAGTAGAGAGAGTAGGCTTGTCTTCTCACAATTGTGATTCTTAAATTAGTCTAGTTTGTTTTTTTAATCTTTGACTGTATCTTAGACTGGTGCTCTCTCAAAAGATTTTGCAGATTAGATAAAGTTCTACACTCCCAGCCTTGTTGCTGGTCAGAACGCACTTCATTTCTATAACAGTACAAGGAAAAGCAAGTGTGAATTCCATGTTTTCCCATCCACTTCCTTGGTGCCCTGAGAAGTCACCTGTCTCTCTTCATGGGGACTGGGTTCCTGAGTGACTATGTGGAGTGGATAGAACTCTCTGTTCTCAGCCGTACTTTACATTAGCACGAGCCAGATGAAGACAATTGTGTCCTATTAAGCCATTGGCATTTCTACTTTATTTTGGCTCTAATCCCTGACTAGTGGAGAAGCCCATTATCTTCTCTAGCTAGGTTCTAGTTTGATGAAGTCGTCACTGAACTATGGTAGACAGGAAACTCATCCACGGCAGACCTTTTGTGTCAGTCACCTCTCCTGGTTGCTCCTCACCGAATTGGCAGCAGCATAATCTAACTTTCTATGTTAATTAGTCTGTTTTCTCAGTTGGTATCCTAACCGTCACTGGACGTTCTCAGTTGGGCCCATCCCCTACTTGGTTTACCTGGTGCAACTTACATTCCGAAATACAAACACTATTGATGTTTCACGGCTCCAAACTAGGAATTACCCATCATTCTCTGGCCTTTGATTTAGTTTCACTCTGGTACTCGATTCTCAAGTTGCCCATAGATATAGTTTCTGCCAACTCTGCCTCAGTTTTTCCAAATTCTTTTAGAATTTCAGGACATTTACTGAGTTCTACAGTGCATGACTCATGGTGATGCATGAGGTGGGTCAAAGAGCCAAGTCCAGACGGGTCTTCCTGAGTCACAGAGATGTCTTCTTTGCTACCAGAAAAATAGTGCTGCATCTGACAGCTCTGTAGGAATGAGGGCTAGTAATAAAGCCCCAATTCTTGTTTATTTGTTTTTCTCTTTTAGTTTAGTGCTATGCAAATGAACTACCTGACACAGACTCACAGCTTGGGAAGGTCAAGGGGATGGTGATGCAGTCAGCTGAGTTCTCCAGTGTGTCACAGTGTAGTGGGTAACAATGGCAGGGACAGAGGGAAAGAGAGCAGGGAGGGGCAAAGTGGGTGGGAGAGGTGGCTGGGCTGGGAAGAGGGCAGGAGCTGCAGGGACTGCTTAGCTCTTTCTTACAACATCACTTCCTGAGGATTACTGGGGTCTCAAGAACCATGAAGGTTTCAATTTCATGCTCTCAAAGACCTAAGGAATCCTACTAGGACCACCCGTAGGATTATGTATCACTTTTCAATACCCACAAACTGCAGACCAAACTTCCAATCCACAAGGTACCTTTAGTGGTTTGAATAGAAAAATTCCCCACAGACTCATTTATTTGATTGCTTGTGGAATGACATTAGGAAGCATGGCCTGCTTGGAGTAGTTGTGGCCATTTTGGAGGAAGTAGGTCACTGGGGGTGGGCTTTGAGATTTCCAATGCTCAAGCCAGGCCTCCCCCACCCCTCTCTCTTTGCCAGCTTTGATGATAACAAACTAGAGCTCATAATTGTATGCCAGCCCCAATGAAATGTTTCCCTTTATACGAGTTGCTATAATCAGGGTATCTCTTCACAGCAATAGAACATTGATTAAAACTCTAATAGGAACTTAACACACACACACAAACAGTAAGGAGCATGAGAGTGACTTAGCAATTACCCCAAGCAACTGACTCTCATTGCATTCCTGTTCTGTGATATGACTCAAGAATAGAGAGCAAGATGTACTCTCCCAGTCTTAGTTCATTTGCCTACACAATAACAATCCTTGGTTTTGAAACTATGAGGCCTATCCTATTCTTTAAACCATTTGAATGCAAATATTTCATGATTCATTTTTTTAAGTAAAAACCAGATAGTGCTTGATAAATTTTCTCAAAATGATGTAAATCCTTTATAAATTGATATAAATAGTCTTAGCAACAGGTGTTAATAATTATGGGCATGGCAAATGCAAAAATCCCTTCACTTATCGGAGTGGAACTGTTTTTAACAAAATGCAAATTGTTTCCTTTTTCAACAAACGTCTCAAAATAAATCATTTCCATTTCATCACCCACTAGAATTGTTTACAAATGCTTTTAACTTCATTAAACATGGACTGCATATATATAACTGAACATGAAAATATCTTGGACCAACAACAAAGCTGGAACACTCCGTAACCCATCCTTCCAAATGTTGCTTTTGCTCAAAGGAAATGACACAGCAACGGCTATAGCACGTGGATCAGAGCCACACCTGAGTGTGTTTCCAGCCATAAAATCCAAACTTCCTGTCCTGTGAGGTCTGGGGTGTTGATAGCACAGAGGAGCCTGATGCTGTAAGGACTGGTTTGTGGTGCATGTTTAATCTTGTCTATGTTGATCCTCAATCTTACCACCAGATTCACCCTCGAGAGATCTTCAAGAACATTTATATTCAGTGTTTGCTGTGAACTATTGGAAGCACAAGAAAGAATCCAGGCATATATATGAGCAAAATGTCCTTTGGCAATTCAAAAGGCAACTGTGAGTGAATAATCGCTGGCATGGGTCACTGAGAAATATACTTTTTAAAATGTTTGCTAGGCACTAAAAGGAAACATCTGCATTTCCTGTTCCTCACTGTCAGACTTACCAAAAAAGCCCTCAGTTTAAGATTCAATAAATATTCTTAATTGACTCCTATCAAGACTTCTGAGCATCAATAACTAATCCAAGTTTGTTTGTTTATTTATTTATTTATTTTATTAGATATTTTCTTTATTTACATTTCAAATGTTATCTATCCCCTTTCCTGGTTTCCCCTCTGAAAACCCACTATCTCCTCCCACCTCCCCTGCTCACCAACCCACCTACTCTGGCTTCCTGGCCCTGGCATTCACCTACACTGGAGCATAGAGCCTTCACAGGACCAAGGGCCTCTCCTCCCACTGACAAGGCCATCCTCTGCTACGTATGCAGCTGGAGCCAACTCTTTGGTTGGTGGTTTAGTCCCTGGGAGCTCTGGGGGTGCTGGTTGGTTCATATTGTTGTTCCTCTTATGGGGCTGCAAACCCCTTCAGCTCCTTGGGTCCTTTCTCTAGTTTCTCCATTGGAGACTCTGTGCTCAGTCCAATGGTTGGCTAAGAACATCCACCTTAGTATTTGTCAGGCACTGGTAGGGCCTCTCAGGAGACACCTATAACAGGCTCCTGTCAGCAAGCACTTGTTGGCATCCAAATAGCATCTGGGTTAAGTGACTGTGTATGGGATAAATCCCCAGGTTGGGCAGTTGCTGGATGGCCTTTCCTTCAGTCTTTGCTCCACACTTTGTCGCTGTAAATTTTCCCATGGGAATTTTATTCCCCCTTCTAAGAAGGATCGATGTATCCACATTTTGGTCTTCCTTCTTCTTGAGTTCATGTGATCTGTGAATTGTATCTTGGGTATTCCCAGCTCCTCGGCTAATATCCACTTATCAGTGAGTGCATACCATGTGTGTTTTTTTGTGATTGGGGGTTACCTCACTCAGGATGATATTTTCTAGTTCTATCCATTTGTCTAAGAATCTCATATATTCATTGTTTTTTAATAGCTGAGTAGTACTCCATTGTGTAAATGTACCACATTTTCTGTATCCATTCCTCTGTTGAGGGACATCTGGGTTGTTTCCAACTTCTGGTTTCTGTAAATAAGGCTGCTATGAACATAGTAAAGCATGTGTCCTTATTACATGTTGGAGCATCTTCTGGGAATATACTCAGGAGTGATATTACTGGGTTCTCAGGTAGTACTATGTCCAATTTTCTGAGGAACTGCCAAACTAATTTCCAGAGTAGTTGTACCAGTTTGCAATCCCACCAGCAATGAAGGAGTGTTCCTCTTTCTCTACAACCTCTCCAGCATCTGCTATCACCTGAGTTTTTTATCCTAGCCATTCTGATTGGTGTGAGGTGGAATCTCAGGGTTGTTTTGATTTGCATTTTTTTGATGACTAAGGATGTTGAACATTTCTTTAGGTGCTTCTCAGCCATTCAGTATTAGTCAGTTGAGAATTCTGAGTGCCCCTGCATTTGGAACATAGCTGTTCAGAATTGAGTAGATTTTTCCTTTGATGAGTATCAAGTGTCCTTCCTTATCATTTTGATGACTTTTGACTGAAAGTGGACTTTATCTGATATTAGAATGGCTACTCCCACTTGTTTCTTGGGGCCCTTTGCTTGGAAAATTGTTTTCCAGCCCTTTACTCTGAGGTAGTGTTTGTCTTTGACACTGAGGTGCATTTCCTGTATGCAGCAAAATGCTGGGTCCTGTTTACATGTACAGTCTGTTAGTCTATGTCTTTTTATTGGGAAATTGAGTCCATTGATATTAAGAGATATTAAGGAATAGTGACTGTTATTCCCTGTTATTATTGGTGTTATTTTTATGTTTGTGTGGTTATTTTCTCTTAGATTTATTGAAAGATTACTTTCTTGCTTTTTCTAGAGTATAGTTTCCTTCCTTGTATTGGTGTTTCCCATCTATTATCCTTCGTAGGGCTGGATTTGTGGAAAGATATTGTGTAAATTTGGTTTGGTCATGGAATCTCTTGGTTTCTCTGTGTATGGTAATTGAGAGTTTTGCTGGGTATGGTAGACTGGGCTGGCATTTGTGTTCTTATAGGATCTGTATGATATCTGCCCAGGATCTTATAGCTTTAATAGTCTCTGGTGAGAAGTCAGGCATAATTCTGATAGGTTTGCCTTTATATGTTACTTGACCTTTTCCCCTTAGTGCTTTTAATATTCTTTTGTTTGTTTGTTTGTTTGTTTTTCAATACAGGGTTTCTCTGTGTAGCCCTGGCTGTCCTGAAACTCACTCTGTAGACCAGGCTGGCCTCGAACTCAGAGATCCACCTGCCTCTGCCTCCCAAGTGCTGGGATTAAAGGCATGTGCCACCACTGCCTGACCTTATTCTTTCTTTTGTTTTAGTGCGTTTGTTGTTTTGATTATTATCTGATGGGAGGAATTTCTTTTCTGATCCAGTCTATTTGGAGTTCTGTAGGCTTCTTGTGTGTTCACAGGCATCTCTTTCTTTAGGTTAGGGAAGTTTTCTTCTATAATTTTGTTGAAGATATTTACTGGCCCTTTAAGTTGGGAATCTTCACTCTCTTCTATACCTATTATCCTTAGGTTTGGTCTTCTCATTGTGTCCTGGATTTCCTGGGTGTTTTGGGTTAGGAGCTGTAGTGGCTATTCCTGGTTGTCAACTTGACTACGTCTGAAATGAACTACAGTCCAGAATTAGAAGGCTTACCTGTGGCCTTAATCTGGAGGCTGAGAGATACAAGTTTCTGACCTGAATCTTGGCATGAGACCTTGAGGAATAGTGGCTACGAATCCCATAGGATTAACATAGAAAGCTCTATGAGTTCAAGGTCATCTGGGGTTAAAGGTGTGGTGGCACACACCTTTAACCTGGGCCACACTTTTTGCTGGAGACCTATATAAGGACATTGGAAGAAGGAAGACTCTCTGCTTCGCCTGCTTGCCTTGTGGGACTGAGCAATTGCTGGATCCTTGGACTTCCATTCACAGCTGCTGCCGTGACTGTTGTTGGGAGTTGATTGTTGGGAGTTGGACTACAAACTGTAAGTCATCAATAAATCCTTTTACTACATAGAGACTACCATAAGTTCTGTGACTCTAAAGAACCCTGACTAAGACAGGAGCTTTTTGCATTTTGCATTTTCTTTGACTGTTGTGTCAATGTTTTCTATGGTGTCTTCTGCCCCTTAGATTCTCTCTTCTATCTCTTGTATTCTGTTGGTGATGCTTACATCTATGACTCCTGGTCTCTTTCCTAGGTTTTCTATCTCCAATGTTATCTCCCTTTGCGATTTCTTTATTGTTTCTATTTCCATTTTTATATGCTGGATGATTTTGTTCAATTTCTTCACTTGTTTGGTTGTGCTTTCCTGTAATTCTTTAAGGAATTTTTGTGTTTCTTCTTTAAGGCCTTCTACTTGTTTACCTGTGTTCTCTTGTATTTCTTTAAGGGAGTTATTTCTGTCCTTAAGTTCCTCTATCATAATCATGAGATGTCATTTTAAATCAGTGTCTTGCTTTTCTGTTGTATTTGGGTAACCAGGGTTCACTGTTCTGGGAGAACTGGATTCTGATGATGCCAAGTAGTCTTGGTTTCTGTTGCTTATGTTCTTGCACTTGCCTTTTGCATCTGGTTATCTCTAGTGTTAGCTGGTCTTGCTGTCTCTGACTTTGGCTTGTCCCTCCTGCAAGCCTGTGTGTAAATACTCCCTGGAAGACCAGTTCTCTCTCAGAGGAATTTGGGTGTGGAGAGCTTTGGTACTGGGTCAGCTCTGGGATATAGACAGAGACCAGAAGGATTCGGTCCCCAGCTGATCCTTGGTTCCTGTGTCCTGATGGCTCTGTGAGTGTCCCTCTTGGGCCAGGAATTTGAAGCGAAGTGGTGGTCTTACCTGTGCTTGCAGGTGTTTAGGCACTCCTGGGAGACCAGCTCTCTCCTAGTGGTATTTGCATATGTAGCTCTGTGGGACATGATCAGCTCTGAGAGCAGATGGAGACCAGAAGCTCCTGTCCCAGGCCACCCCTCGGTTCCTCTGTCATAAGGGTTCCAGGTAGGTTTCTCTGAGCAGCAGTGGTTCTACCTGCACTCACAGTCCTGTCCGCATTTCTGGAAGGCTCACTCCTTCCCGGTGCTATTTTGGTATCCCAATCTAATTTAAAAAGCAGCAGCAGCAGCAATATTTAAAAAAAACTCCACTTATGTAATTTTTTTATCACATTAAACTATAAGTTCCTTTTATATGACAAAATGCACAGTGGATTAATACTACTTCGATCTTTTCTCATAACAAGGCGGAGAGTCCACAGGAAGGCACAGTTAGTTCTTTCATTTTGAGACCTTATGGTTCAAATGTTCCTGCCTATTTGATTCCATCATATTGGCATGTTGGTTTACAGAACAGGAAAAGAATACCTGTAGTTTTTATAGAAATGGTTGAAGAGGGTGTTTTTTAGGAGATTTTCCTTCCTGCTTGGACAAGGTGTTTTGTAATCCCTCAAGTTTGAGACGTGGTGACTGAGGTGTGATCCCACTGGGATGCTGCTCTCTCTAAATTTCTAATCATCTCATGTTTTCTTTCATACCTCCAAAGTTACCATCTATATTTACATCAAGTGGAATTCTCCTCTTGAGAATATACTGTGCGGAGCCATCAAGCCTGAGCCTCTGCTCTGTGGCAGCAATTACATTCTGTAGAAATGAATGTGTGAACACGTGGTTCTTTACAGTTAGCTTCTTTTGAATATGACATAGTTAATTACTCAGATCCGAGAAAGTTGAGTTTCTTGGCCTATTAAATGAAAAGCCATACTTCGATTCATTGGGACCTGATTACGTCATCGTTCTGTGAGGGTCACCGGATGGACATGGCATTTTACTGTTATTGTTTCTGTCACAGTGAAAAAGCAAATCCCAGAATTTCACTACTCATTGCACTACACGGATCATCCTGCCTTCCTTTTTTTTTTTTTTTTCTTCACATTTTCCAGAACACCTTCTTAAGCTTCAAGAGTTTCTAAGCCTGGGAATTTTAAATATAAAGAAAAACTTTGTAAACTTAATATTGTTTTTCTACTTTCATGTGATGATTTTTTCTAGTTTATTTGTTTTTTTTTAAATGCTAATTCATTAACTATCTGATTTGCTAAATCTCCCATTTCTACGTACTGAAATGTTTTGAGGTAGGCAAACATAGGAAATGGTTTAGAAATCTCGGGGTCTATTGAGTTTGGGTTATACACACATCCCTCTTCTAACCACTTGGTACCCTGGGACTTTCACCTCCTTGTACTATTAGCAAGCACACACCCTTCTTCAAACAAAACACTCAGCAGCCCACTAGCAGCCCCAGGTCTCCACCTGTACTCTGCTACTTGTTTGTTTGCTTCAAACAATGGGAATAGTTGTTTTCCTTAGCAACCCCTTGATAATGGCCTGTTTCTATTCAAACACACACTGGGGCCAATCTGACCTGAGTCGGATTCAGGTGCATGTGACATACAACAAGCTGTCTTCTCCAAGTGAACTCTTAGGGAGAGTATTCTGATGGTAATCCTATGTCTATGTATAATTTGGCATGCATACTACTATAATCAGATGCATGGAGCCTTCCAATCAAAATAAAGAACACACATACCCCTCCATACAGCTGTCAGAGTGATATTTCTGTGCATGATAGAAAGATGTGTCTCTGTCCTTGCTGCTAAGGCAGCTTCTGATTGGTTAAAATAGAAAGCCTATAGCCTATAGGCACAATAGTAAGGTAAGACTTCCAGGGGCCGGGGGAGGGGAGAGAGAGAGAGAGAGAGAGAGAGAGAGAGAGAGAGAGAGAGAGAGAGAGAGAGGAGAGAGAGATGCTCATCCAGCTAAACAGAGAGGAAGAAGTAGGCCAGGAAGGAAGGAGAGGTAATTAACCAGCTCCATGGCAGAACTTAGATTTGTATAAATGAATAATTGAGTTACAAGCTAATGGGAAACAAGACCAAAACTTATAAATAAATATAGTCTCTGTGTCATTATTCTTGAACTGGCGTAGGCATAGAAAGTCCCCAACCTTCTCCCCTAAACTCCTCCTCTCTTGAACCCCATAAAAGGAAACCCCAGACATTCATCAGGGGCTCATGACTCATGATGGTTACTGTGACTATTGACAATATATTACTTTCATTCTGTACAGTTTTCTTGCCACCTTTCAAATCTGCGTGCTCATTTCAGTTTTGTCTGGACAAATTCTTATTGTATTGGGTGTGGGAAAACAATAATGAAATGTAGTAATATATAAAAACAACACACGCAAACAGCAGGATCTTTCCACACCAACTTCTTATCCCAACATCAATATGAATATCAAAGTTTAGGACACTGCTTTGGGGCATGATGCTCACAGGGATGGTGTGTGGTGACTAAGTTCCATTCATTATCTATTTAACTAAATCTACAGTGGCCCAGGACATCTGTGAGGATCTCTGGATGCACCTGTGAGAGAAGTTTCAGAGACGGGTTACTGAGAAGGAAGATCCATCCAGGTGGCACCGGCTGTGAAACCCAGTCACTATTGCTGATACCAAGAAGTGCTTGCTGACAGGAGCCTGATACGGATGTCTCCTAAGAGGCTCTGCCAGAGCCTTTCTGATATACATGTGGATGCTTGCAGCCAATGATTGGATTGACCATGGGGACTCTAATGGAGGAGTTAGGGCAAGGACTGAAGGAGCTGAAGGGGTTTGCAACCTCATAGGAAGAACAGCAATATCAACCAAGAAGACTGCCCAGAGCTCCCAGGGACTAAACCACCAATCAAAGAGTACACATGGAGGGACCCATGGCTCCAGCTGCATATGCAGCAGAGGGTGGCCTTATCTGGTATCAATGGGAGCCCCTGGTCCTGTGAAGGCTTGATTTCTCAGCATAGGGGAATGCTAGGGCAGTAAGGCAGGAGTGGGTGGGTGGGTGAGTCGGGGAGCACCCAGATAGAAGCAGGAGACAGGGGGATGGGATAGGAAGTTTTCAGAGGGGAAACTGGGAAGGGGAATAACATTTGAAATGTAAATACATAAAATAACAAACAAAGAAATAAAAAGGAAAAAGAAAAAAGAATGTCCTTTATTTCTGCTACCTGCTCTATCTTAAATAAAAAACTCTCCTTGAATTAAACCCTCCTCCTCCTCCTCCTCCTTTGTAAATTTACTAAGTGATACTTAAAATAAATGGTAATAATAGTAGAAATAACAATAGGCCGTATATACCATACATACTGATCTTCTCTTTGCTTTTGGGAGGCTTCACAATTCATTCATTTAACTGAAGTATACTCAGCTTCTATTATGATGTAAGTGTAGCTCAAGGACAGGAAACCACATGGATTTCTTATGTTGAGATCTTTTCCTTTCACTCTTCTCAGATATTTCCTTATGGTGATGCAAAGTGAAGTAACATGCTTGTCTGGAAAGCATCTTCATTTAGCACTTGAAAAAGTAGGTTACTATTGCAAAAATGGACAGGACTGTAGGAAGAACTTTTAGACTTGGAAAGACAAAATGGTAAACATTAGGACTAGTTGTTGGCTCAAATGTAATTGGATACTGACCTGATTTACAGCCCTCAAAAGAGTTCAAACTTGTTGAACTGAGCTTAGAAATGTTATAGTTGTATTTGTCTTGATTATAGCAGTGACTTGTGATCCATCATAAAACCACTAGGAGTGTCTGTTAGAAACAAATAGGAGGAGGAGAAAGAGGAAAAGGACGAGGAGGAGGAGGAGGAGGAGGAGGAGGAGGAGGAGGAGGAGGAGGA
>JADRCD010184320.1:0-11564 GCA_019843815.1 Montemys delectorum
AAAAAAATGTTGAATAAAGTGGTCCTTCGTGGTAAATGGCCCTGCCTTTGAGTCTTTCTAAAATATCTAGAAGAGAATTGAGTACATGTTGAACATAAACAGACTTTTTCTTGCCATTATTTTTTGACATTGTAGTTAATATAACAGCAGTGGTTTGTGTAGCATTTATCTTGAATTGGAAAGAAGAAGCAGTCTAAAAGAATTGAAAGCACAGTGGTAGATTTGTGCAAACGCTATATCATGAAGAGTCTTAAGTGGTTTCAGATTTAGGTAGCTTAGCTTAAAGTTATCCTGGGACATCCCATGAAGACTCTGAAGCCTTGCTCTTGCTTGTTAACTAGAGAAAATACACAAAGTAGACAAGGTCAAATTTATTATTATCTCCTTTCTATGATAATTTGACTACAGGGAAACAGCCTCAGATTCTCCCCCCCCCCCCCCCCTTCCATAGCTTGGGCTAGCTTCTTACTCATATTGATGTTTAAAACCAAGAGGAGAGTTACGTTTGAACTTGATCTCCAACTACTCAGTTGAAGAGTAAAGGAAATGAAAGGGACACACAAACAAAACCCAACCTCAAGAACTGAGCTTATTCTACCATGCAGTCTCACCTTCTGATAAGAGAAAGGCCCCTTGGTGAAGACATAAGCGCTGTGTGATGTAGAGAACATCTCTGCCCAAGTGTTCATCTTGCAGAGTCAGCATGAGGAGCTGAGGAAGCAGCACAGTGACCTGGAAGAGGAACATCGCAAGCAAGGGGAAGACTTCAGTAGGACATTCAATGACCACAAGCAGAGATACCTGCAGCTTCAGCAAGAAAAGGAACAAGAACTTTCTAAGCTAAAAGGTATTGGGTAGATCCAGAGATGCCTTTGTACACCATTGTAACGGGAACACAAGTGCTATGACACTGACCTTCTTTACGGCCTTTAGATTACTTAGTGTTTTCAACTTTAATGATCACACCAAATAGCAGTCTCCCTTATGCATAATGCACTCAGTTTTTACTCTCTTAATTTTTGCTTTATATAAATGGTGTTTTGCCTGGGCATATGCCTGTGCGCCACAAGCATGCCTTGATTCTCTAGAGGCCTCAAAGGGGCATTAGACCCCCCAGAACTGGAATGAGACATGGTTGTGAGCTGCCTTGTGGGTGCTGGGAAGTAAACCTGGATCCCCTGGAAGAACAGTAAGTGCTCTTACATTCTAAACCAGCTCCTTTTTAAAATTATTTTTTTAAAGCAACATTCATATATAGTGAAATTTTAATTACATATACATATATATATATATATATATATATGAAATCAAAATTATAGAAAATAGGAGGACACAAATATGTGATTTCTGACTACCAAGGTATTTCAACCTCAGAACTGGCACCCAGGATAAAAAAGTGTAAATGCAGCATGCTTTAGGGAACTGGTCATTAGTAAGAAAAGAAATTACACTCATACACATAGAAATACACATGCACTCATGTACACACAACCCTTAGAAGAGATAGACAGCAAAAGAGTCATACTTTTAGGAAACAACTTTTGGAAGATTTTCTTGAAGACATGCGAAACCCCTGAGTATAGAAAGTACTTTGACACCACGAGGGGCACTCTACATGTTTGTACTGATGTTTGATTAGAATGGTTGTGTTACTGTAATAATGGCTGTTAACTGTCAACTTGAATCAATTTAAACCCACCTCAAAAGATCTCAATGAAGGATTGTCTTGCTTAGGTTGGTCTGTGAGTATGCCTGTGATGTTTTTTCTTATTTGGGTGAGTTGGGATGGGTTGGTCTAATTGTGGACAGCATCCTTTCATTGATTGAGTCCTGGGCTGAATGGAGATGGTTGGGAAAGCAGGCGACAGTTGCCCCCTCTCTATCCCAGTCTTCACTATGGATGCTATGGGACCAGATGTCTCACACACCAGCCACTGTGATTTCCCTAAAGGGATGTGCTATGACCTGGCAGTGTGATCTAAAGCAAACTCTCTCCCCCCGCCCCCTCCAAGTTGCTGTTGTCGGAGTGTTTTTATCACAGCGATGGAAGTGGAAGTAAGGCAGGACTCTAGATCAAAGACTTAGGCTTTTAAAGTTAAAGAATTTTGTGGTCGGTGAAGGGGCAGTGGGCGCTAGGGGCCATAAGTGCAGACAAGTTTTGGTAGCTTCATGTGGTATAAGAGAAGTACCTCGATCTCCCCCTCTCCTAAGCAAGGCTGACAGCCTGGAAGCCTACGTAATTCTCTTCATCATTGTGAACAGAATAGCTGATGATGCGCTCCTATAAAGTATTAGGATTATGTGAAACCCTTCCCGCTGGATAGTTTTACTGAATTCTCATCACAAACCTGGAGGCAAGCAGGCTGGCTGGTGTCTTGCTTTACTTAGCCTATGGAGATCTGGAGGCTGGTGAGAAGACCTTGTTGGCTGAAGCCCAGAGACTCACAGAAACCACTACCAATAAGTTTGCAAATGAAAAGAATCAGGACTAGCTCACCAAAGTTAGCTACTTCGAGTGTTTTTGTTAAAAAGCCCCCTGCAGCTGGCAGTATACAAAAGGTCCTTGTAGGTGGCAGTGGTGTATGTTTGGTGGCCTGTTTTGCCTTCTGAGATAATCGGCTATGACATAAAGGCCGGATCTTATTTTGTTCTTAGCTTTTTCTCCCCAAGTGCAAGGATAAATCCTGTGCGCAGGTGTCCAGAAGGGGCAGTAAGAAAGTAAAACCACACTGACTGCGGTGAGAGAAAGGGACTGATTCTCTTCGATACTTACCTTCCCTGGAGAGATGGAGCCTTACCTGCAGAGGTATCTCCATATGAGGACAGTCTACCTGGTGCAGCCCAGATTTAGTTTATGCCAGCTGTTCCAGCTCATGTATTAATTGTGCCCTGTTTCTTTCTCCCTATCATGACCTCTTCCAAAATAAATTGTAAAATTACCAAGCCAAGACTTAGCTTCCCTTGTGCTGTGTATTGCCGTGCACTCATTGGCCTCATAACGATGGATATTATTAGATCTGTTTTTAAACAGCAATGAGTAAGTACTCAATGATGGAAGGGGCTATATAGGCACGTTTTTTTCAAAAGACCAACAAGTTTGTAAGTTTCAGTAATATTTAGCATATAAAACACATGTAATAATAGAGCTTCTGAAAGTAGAGAGATAGATCTAGAATTCACATGAGGAAGCTGGTACCTGGTCAGTGAGGGGAGGGGGGGGACTTCACTCTGACTCCACAACTCTCGGGTTCTAACTCGAAGAAGACCTTCTCTGAGTCGAATTTAAATTAACCAAGAACTCATGGATAGGACTAAGAAAGAATTGGAGGTTATCATCAGATAAGTAGGGTTTCTGTTATCTCTAGTACCTTCTGAGGGGATATAAAAGTTATTCATGCTCTGAGAAATAAAGTCTGTTCTATTCATAACTACTTGTTTGTGAAGATCCTCAAATCTGAGACCATCTGCCTTTTACGTTCAAGCCCAAGGGATAGTTAATTAACAGAAATGTTTTATTTTAAACACCTGTGTGATTAAATTGTTGACTTGATATGAAATGCATAGACTGTTTCCAGAGGCCAATGACCATGGTTATTTTACAAGAGCCTTAGAACCCATGTTGTACACCTATATGATGTAGTCTTTTGTTGACTTCCAATATATTACTGTTAAGATTCATAATACATCTTGAAATAAGTTTTCGAGTTTCAAACAGTAGCATACAAACTAGAGAGTTCTCAGTATTTATGTGTGGCTGTTCTTGTAAAACAGAAACTGTGTATAATTTGAGAGAAGAGAATAGACAACTAAGAAAAGCACACCAAGACATTCACACACAGCTTCAAGATGTCAAGGTAAGATGAACCAGACATTTGGCTCTGGGCATTTGTCTCCTTTACTTTGCAGAATGGCTTCAGAAGTCATTCCTGGGAGCTGGAAAGATGCCGGAGAGACTGAGTGCTTGCTGCTTTTGCAGGGAAACCACATCTGGCTCACAACCACCTGTAATTCCAACTCCATGGAATCTAATGTCCTTGTCTGTCCTCTGTGGACACTGCACTTACATGCATACCCCATAACCAACACACACACACACACACACACACACACACACACACACACACACAAACATACAATTTAAAAATAAAAATAAAGATTTTTCTTTTCAAAAATTGATTCCTTAATTGATCTGCTTTGCCAACGCATCACTGACATAGGCTTTGCATCCGGGGTATACATGATACTTTTACCACTTTGGTATCATAAGCTACAGGTGTCCTGGGACATCTAAATATTTCTATCAATACTGAACTCACACTTGCGAGGCAGAGGCAGGTGGATTTCTGGGTTTAAGGCCAGCCTGGTC
Source organism: Montemys delectorum (assembly GCA_019843815.1). NCBI lineage: Eukaryota > Metazoa > Chordata > Mammalia > Rodentia > Muridae > Montemys > Montemys delectorum. The sequence goes on from JADRCD010184320.1 coordinate 4,367, forward strand.
TACAGAGTGAGTTCCAGGACAGCCAGGGCTACTCAGAGAAACCCTATCTCAAAACAACCAAAAAAAAAAAAATATTGAACTCACATTGTTGGCTAATTACACCGTAAGATGGTTTTTACTTACAGAAGCTCCCTACTAGTGAAAGTTTTATCCGGGTAGCAGGACAACAGTTTTGAGAGATTTTAGAATCCTCCATAAATCATACTTCTCTCCAGGAAATTTTGAACTTAACAAATGTTGCTATCACTTCCATCGACTGAGCAAATGACATTTGGGTGGCCCCACCAAGGAGGTTTGTTTTGTGGCGTTAATTTAGCTCAACGTGTAAACTTCTTTTTTGTGTAGCAACAGCATAAGAATTTACTCTCCGAGCATGAACAGCTTGTAGTGACTTTGGAAGACCACAAGAGTGCACTGGCTGCTGCGCAGGTTAGGAGGGAGCAGCCTTTGTCGGGTCCTTTGAAGTCTGCTTACTATTTCTGAATCCCTTCGTGCATGTTGTTTCTGACAACACAGTCTTCAGAGACTTATGACAGCACTCTTAATCCCTGGGGAAAATGCATGCTTTTCAAAGTCACCAAAGAGACTACTAAATAAACTCTTCATTGCTTATTATACATGACTGTATCTGCCTCTGCTCCATCCTACATGAACGGTTCTGACACTTAACTCACTCTGAATCTGGCCTCTGAGTCTCTCTGGCCTGTGTCAACTCTTGGTACAGTAGCTGTAGAGTTTTGTGATGCTGACTCCCTAAATAAATTATTCCCAGACCTTGCCTTCTCTCTTTCCCTTATTCCCAGTACCCCAGCCTATGTGCATACTCCTTTTGGGATGAGGTTTCTATAGGGCTGTTCAATTCTACAGAAAAGCAGAAGGGTCAGTGGAAAAGAAAATCAAGATCATTTGTTCAGAGAATAGAATAGCCCCTAGAATAAGACAATCTCTTGGTATATGTCTGTTAAATGAATAAACAGTCAAATCCAAGCTGTGGAAAGCTTGGCAAGGTAATATACAGATGAGCTGGAGAGCCAGAGAAACAGGACAGCCTGGCTCACTCAGTTTGGCTTCGAAAAATTATTAAAAGCTGCAGTGCATTGGGCTCACGTCTATTTGCATCTCTTTCAATGACTTCCGTTTGCATTCAAGGCACTAGGCTGTTTGTCAGTTTGTTTTTACATTATAAAAAATTCATTTGCATTGCAGTTTTCCAAGTGCATTTTTCACATTACATTTTTCTTTAATATTTTAAGTTATTCCTTGATGGTTTCATACATATATGCAAAACAGGATGATAGTCACCCAGCATTTCCCCCACAAATCCCTTGAGCCACCAACCAGTCCCCCTCCCAACTTCACTTCCCCTCTCCTTTTTCATTTTACCTCACTGCACCCAGTTTGCTGCCTATATGGACACAGGTGAGGGTCCATACACTGGAGCACTGGAAATCTAACTGTGCCCACAATCACAGAGAAGCATGATTATTCTTCTTTGGGCCGCCATTAACCACCCATATCCTTGGCTAGCGACAGGACCTTGTGAATTGCCCCTCCTTGGGGACCTTTGTCAGTTGGGTGTCTGTCTACTTCTCTATTACCCATGGTCATTTTTTACCTGTATATGAACTGATTATTTCTAAGCACTGGTACATTCCAATCCAATTAAGATTTGCCAAGTCTTATTTTATGCGAGGTTCACACAGTAAAATGTGATAAGCTGATTTGAACACTGCGATGCAACAACTATAGATAATACGATCAGCAACAATCTGAAAATGCATAGAAGTAGAATTAAAATCATTTCTTTAATGACCCCAACCAAGTCTGAAGTAGCACATTAGCAGTACTACTGAGCCAGCCTTTGAGGTTTCTGTCATTGTTGTACGAATGGCTGTGTGCACATGTGTGTCAGTAGAAGCCGGAAGGTCAACCACAAGGGTCATTCCTCAGGGCATCCTCCACTTTGAGACAGTCCCTCATTGGTCTGGATCTCCCTTATTCCAGTCACTCCAGGAATACGCCTAGTTTCCCTTCTCCAGTCCTAGAAGTATTTTATAATAGAAAAAAAAAAATAAATCTACACAAGAAAACCTATGTCTCGTGTTCTACTTAATTATTTAGTATATTTAAAAGCTGTGTAACCTTAAAGCTATTTTGATTAAGAGAGTGATCAAAAATCTGCCTTTTGACAATGGGGTTCTTTTGGTCCTAATATTTACTCTATAGCTAGTGCATCCCTTAATTACCTTAATTAGAGTTATATAACTCTATTAATTTGGGCTGATTTAAACAAAATGCCATTGACTGGTGGCTTAGACACAACAAATCAGTCATAGTTCCAGAAGCTGAGAGTCTTAGATTGTGCTGCCTCTATTCAGATGCCTGTGAGGACTCTCACCTGGCTTGGTGGCTCCTGGCTTCTTGTGTTGTTGTGTTGTGGAAATAGACCAAGAATACTCCCTGGTGTCCTGTTATCAGGGCTCTAGCTTCATTCCTGAGGATTTTAGCCTTAGGGCTGAGCACCTTCTAATGCACCAACCTTTGATCTTTGGTTGGTATCAAAAAAAGTGATTAAATTTCAGATATACAAATTTCGAAGGGTACACACATTAAGTAAATAACATCATATCACAACTGTATCCAAATCTCCAAGGGAGGGAAAATTGCTGTTTCTGGCAATATCTTATGCAAAATCCTCTTATGAGATTTTTTTGTTATTAATGGTTCAGTGGGTAAAATGCTTGCCACACGAGCCTTTCAACCATACTTTGATTCCCAGAATCCACTAGAAATGGAAGGAAAGTACTCTGAAACCCACAATGGTACTAAGGCATACAGTCACACACACACATACACACACACACACACACACACACACACACACACATATACACAAAACACACACACTTTGGCAGGCACTTCAAAATTTAATTTTAATTTAAAATATAAAGCATAACGTTATTTTTTTAAAAAAAGGTATTATTTCTGGAGTGGAGGACAAGCTCTCTACATATTTCAGTATGATCTTTAATGTACACAGAACCACAACTTGACTACCTACATGGATTGCATACCTTAGAGCGGCAGTTCTCAGCCTTCCTAATGCTACAACACCTTAATGCATTTCCTCAAGTTGTGGTGAACCCCAACTATAAAATTACTTTTGTTGCTACTTCATAATTGTAGTTCTGTTGCTATAGTTATGATTGGTAGTGTGAACATCTGGTATGCAGATGGTCCTAGGTGAGGTCCTAGGACCTCCACCCCAAAGGGGTCACAATACATGGTTTGAGAACCACTGCCTTAGAAGAAGAGAAAAAGGATGAGTAGAATTGGTTGGGTCTTATATATCCCTCCACCTAAGAGCATAGCTATATGGATGCCATTTGTTTTGTTTTGTTGGGTTTTTTTGTTGTTGTTTTCATTGTTTGTTTTTCTTTTTTGAGCTCCAAAGTTGAACACCAAATATTCTGATTAATTTCTGAAGTTCAGGCTACTGCCAGCTACGTGTTCCGTTTATATATAAACTGTATGCAAGTACTCCTCTGATACATATTTAGCCAGCTAACACCCTCATTTTTTGAAAACTAGACGAGGTCAAACAAAGCAGGGGAGATGGCTCAGTCAGTCTAGTGCCTGCCGTGGACTCCTGAGGACCAAAATCTGGAGTCGCAGTCTCCACAGCAAAGGTCGGTTATGGAAGCATAGACTTGTCATCCCAACGATGAATGGCTTGGAGACAAGGCAGGAGGATCCTTGAGCTCATTGGCCAGCCATCCTAGCAGAATCAGTGAGCTTCAGATTGATAAGAAGCCTTGTCTGGAAAAAAAAAAAAAGATGAATAATGATAGAGAAAAGCCCCTTGATGGAGACCTTGGGCTTCCACATGCATGTGCACACATGTACGTGCACACATGGATGCACATGTGCACATACCCTGTATGTATATCATATGCGGATACAATACCACACACATACCCACACATATTAAAAAGAAGAAGGGGTAAAAGAGTGCTTCTCTCCAGGCATGGCAGTCCAGAGGTTCTATGTAAGTGTTTATTTACACAATAATTCTGGTTTTAGAATAAGAGTGGCAGTGTACATGAAATGTGAACACTGATTTTATTAAAGTTATTGGTGTATTTTCTACCTTTCTAGCTCCTTATTAAAAATGAAATGGCACACTCCTATGTTTCTCTCCCACATCAAATATACACCCTTGCATCTGTCTATACTAGTCTTAAACTCATACATACACGGCCTTTGTCGATTAAGCCAAAAGGGTATTTGGAATTGATGGTTAAAAGCCCAGCTTCATTACTCTCTTGTTTTTACCACTCTCTGTTACCCCAGAGCACAGTATGGAAAGCAATCTAGAAAGTAGCAAGTATAGAACCATATTTGAACATAAATCACCTAAGGAGAAGAAGGTGAGGATAGATAGAGAGAGAGAGAGAGAGATAGATAGATAGATAGATAGATAGATAGATAGATAGATAGATAGATAGACAGATAGACAGACAGACAGAGTCATTGAAAGCTGTAACTCAGGACATACTTATTATTAATGGGTCTCCATTTGAATAATTATGTAAGTCTTCAAGTAGGATTTAATGTGATAAAGCATTGATTACATAGCTGCCTTTTAATAATGATTATAATAGAATGATTGACCAAGTTCTTATTTTGTCTCATATAGCCTGGAAAACTAACATGTGTTAGATATTTTTTTTTTTAGTCTCTTAATTCTGATTCTAATTTGCATGTGCTCAGAAATGGTCAAGCATGTCCAAAGAGGCAGAGCTAATGCATGAAGACAATCTGCAACTTTGCTAACAAACTTAAGGTCAATGCTTTTCCTAGTCACCCAGTGAACCCAAAAGCCCATCTAATTAACCTATGAATATTCTCTTTTTTTTTCCTTTCCTCAAATTGTGCAATTTTCTCCCAACTGTACAATTTACATGCAGACACAAGTTGCAGAATATAAACAACTGAAAGATACACTGAACAGGATTCCAAGCTTTCGAAATCCTGACACAGCCAAGCAGCAAAATGTCACCTTTCCCCATGGGACTCACGCTCCTCAAGGTTCCAATGTAAGAGAGAAGCTGACAGGAGAACTACAAGAGGTGAGAGGTTTGACCTGGGGCTTCCTGGGAGGTGATATTCCTGGTGGAACTGTTCTGAGGAGAACTGTCCACTGTATGACCCACTTTTCCTACCAAGCAGATTCCTAGAAGTTCTTAAACATTAGAATCCCCAATAGAGTATGTTAAAGATCAGGCTTCTCAGCCACAGCTCCACTTGCCAATTCAGTTCATTTGAGATTTGGCCTGGGGATTTGTATTTCTAACCAATTCAGCTAGTCTGGGGAACATGTTGATAATTAAAGCTGTCGCATTTACTGGGAAGGAATTTTCTGGCTTTGTCTGTATCCATGTAAATTTACTTGTATTAAAGGAGCTCTGGTATCTGAATATTTGAAGGTGAGATGGTTTTTCTCTCCTTTGAATAGGTGAACAGGTTTTGAATAGCACGAGTATATTATCTGGTAGCTCACTTCTGTATTAAAGCTAATCTAATAGAACTTATTACACTTCTGGTCTCATATAGAACACACCAAAATCATACTAAAATCAAGATGTACTTGAGTATGTTTCAAAAGTGTGGTCTTGCTTATTGTTAATTCTTACAAAGTTCCCTATTGTGGGCTAGCGAAATGGCTCAGCCAGTGAAACCCCCCTGGTCGCCAGATTAATGGCCTGAGTTCAATTCACAGGACCCGAATGGAGGAAGGTAAAGAGTTGTCCTGTGATCTCCACATTCATGCTGTCGCAGGTCTGCAGTAAATGTTTGAGAAGTCTTGGCTGCAGGTGGCTGGCCATCTTGTGGGGATAATGAAGTCAACCTGAATAGAGTTCACAATATGGATGTTTTCAGTACGAACAGAACATTCCTTCAAGAACAGGCTTGGGGTTCCTACACTCCAGTTCTTATTTGTATCCAGCAATTTCAATGTTACGAAAGGAAAGCAGGCCTGTCATTTGATTCTATGCTCTGCTAGTCTGACTTCCAGCTCACTGGGTTCACTGTCTAACGTTTGAGAGCTTGGTTTGCTCCAACTGTGAGTGGGAGATAGAAGTTATCTGCCCTAGCCTTCCACCCAGAGACGGAGTGGGCATAAATGGGAGCCGTTTGAAAGTCCGTAGAGCCCTTGAGGGAACCATTTTCTGCAAGGCAGTTTTATGGCAAACTTGGCAGAGGGCTTCATCAAATGTGCACCTCTAGAAGGTCTCAGATATTCAAGGGAGACCTTTTCTCCCCACTTCATGCTCTCCACTCATGACTTACAAGAGCGATATTTCTATCCCCGCTAGCTTCAGAAGAGGGCTTCCTGTTTCGGTTTGTTGATGGTCTGGTCCCCTAGGCATTTAAATTATAAGAAATTAATCTGACCTGAAGAAGAGCGAAAAGACAGTACAAAGTTTCCAGTCAGTGTTTTCTTCCTGCAAGCTAGTGGACATTAAAGAAAGGATGGGAACTTACAGAAAATATGGCTATGACTCAACAAACTGACAGGTGATAGTTTCTAAAAGTTTATATTTCCTTGATTTAGTTTTCTATTTTTACATTGTTTATACTTTCAATATATTATATATTATACTTATAATAATATCATTTATAGTTGTATTATGTTTATTATAATAAATAGACTGTCTTTGCTTTACAAAATGATGTAACAAGATACATTAATATTTACCTGGGGCTGGGAAGGTGACTCAGTACAATTCCTGCCACAAACTGAATGCAATCCCACATAAAAAGGCAAATTTTATGTGGCATGTGCCTATAATACTAGTGTTAGAGAAGCAGAGACAGGAAGATTTGGGGGGGGGGGGCTCACTGACCAGCCAGTCTAGTCTAATTCATGATTCTGAGACTCCTAATGAGGGACCAGGTCTCGATTTACAAGATGGAGGCTTCCTGAGAAATATGACCTGAGGTTGATGGTATGCTCCCACACACTCCCACACGCTTCCACACACTCCACATGCTCACAATGCTCCCACACACTCCCACATGCTTCCACACACTCCCACACACTCCCACACACTCTCACATGCTCCCACACACTCCCATGTGCTCCCACATACTCTCACATGTTCCCACATACTCCCACATGCTCCCACATGCT
>JADRCD010184320.1:11574-42188 GCA_019843815.1 Montemys delectorum
CATACTCTCACATGTTCCCACATACTCCCACATGCTCCCACACACTCCCACGTGTGCTCCCACACACTCCCACGTGCTTCCACACACTCCCACACGCTTCCACACACTCCCACATGCTTCCATATGCTCACACATGTTCCCACATGTTCTCACATGCTACCACATTCTCTCCCAACATACACTCACAAGCACAGTGGCTGGCACAAACAGAAATGTTGTAACAAAGAATATTTTGTGACTTGTTTAGCTGAAACTGTTTTAAGCGAACATGGATGTCCATCAGTAGAGCAAACCCCTCTGCCTACTAGTAAAATAAAGCTAGTGGGAATCCACCCCAGGCGTTCTTCAACTGAATCTTAAAGCTTACCCCAGACCTTGCAAATATCTGTCCAGAGGAAAACTGACCTTGAAGTAGCTTTCATAAGCATGAGGATTGAAGATTTCCAGTTTTTATTATTTTATAGGTTTATGTCCTTTCTAGGCTAAGCAGAGCTGGAGTCGGATTGCCTTCGAGGGAAGTGTTCTCCTAATACATGGTTACTGATAGGCTTCAGGTTCCTGGTCTCTGAGCATTCTCTGAGATAAAACTTTGCCTAGATTATTTCTGTCTTGGGGTGAGATGACACAGTGAGAATGAAATAGCTCCCTTGCACCTCTTTTCCTTTTTAGTCATGGCTGTATATATTTCTGGACTCCAGGATTTTACTCATGCTGTAGCCCTCTAGATGAGGAAATACAAGCATAACGCCACCACTTTTGAAATAGAAAAGTGTCATTTCTTGTGATATGCTTATCTTGAAATAACTAGGTGCAGCCAAACCATGAAGCAGTGCCTAGAAGAACAGAAGAGAGAGCTCTGTCTTCCATGCAGAAGGATGCAGGACTCCAGGCTCTACAAGAGCAGAATCAAGTAGAACCCAGAGAGCCAGAGGAGCATCAAGTGGAAGAGGAGCACAGGAAGGCCCTGGAAGAGGAGGAGATGGAGCAGGTGGGACAGGCAGAGCATCTGGAGGAAGAACATGACCCGTCACCAGAGGAACAAGATCGAGAGTGGCGGGATCAGCAGGGACAGAATGCAGCCCACCTTCTGGATGGCCACCCTCAAGCTGAGGTGCATGAGTGCTCGCTGGATGTTCTCTCTGATGGGGAATTTGGCTTTAGCTTTAAATAATAATAAAATAATAATAATAATGGGGCTGTGGAGATGCTCAGTCAGTGAAGCACAAGCTTGAGGACCTCGGTTTGATCCCAGAAAAAGCTGGGTGTGGTGATGTGTTCCTGTAGTCCTGCACTGGGGGAAATAGACAGCTAGGTCCCTGGAGCTCGCCAGCCAACCAGCCTAGCCTGACAAGAAAGCCCAAATTACAGAGAGAGAGAGAGAGAGAGAGAGAGAGAGAGAGAGAGAGAGAGAGAGAGAGAGAGAGACCCTTAAAAGCAAGATGAATAGTACTTAAAGAAGGGCACAAGGTAAACACACACACACACACACACACACACACACACACACACACACACACACACAAAGTCTTCCTCTCTCTTTTCCCCTTGCCCCTCCCGTTTCCCTCCTCTCCCCTGTCTCTGTCTCTCTGTCTCTGTCTCTCTCTCTCTCTCTCCCCTCTGTTTTTCTGTCCCTCTCTCTTTCCCTCCCTCTCTCTCCCTCCCTCCCTCCCCCCTCTCTGTCTTTGTCTCTGTATCTCTCTTCTCCACTGCCTTACCAGTATAAGCTGGGATTTGACACTTTCTTTAGCCTCAGACGGACATACATTTTTGGAGTTAATTAGCATCCTTAGCTCTTTAACTCTTCCTAGACAAAGCCTTAGCCTCACAAATTGTGGGGTTAGTGTGGGGTTGCCAGCTTGACTCAGAACCTAAAAACGTAAATTTAATTAAGGTTGGAACTGATTCATGGTGTGGTGCTCTGTAGCACTGGACTGGGAACACACTGCAAGGCTGCCTTCCAACTGACAGGTCCAGAAGACAGCCAAGGCCGCTCAGAGAAGGCTGGAAATGATAAGTTCTTGGGCTTTCTGTGCAATTGGCCCTTACCTGAGCCGAAGTGTCAGGAAGCCTACCCCGCCTCCTGAGTTTGTTCTGTCAAGCAAATGAAGGGCGTGCAGAGGGTCTAACCCTTCTAGCTCAGCATGAACCCCCTTTGATTCCAGGTGGAGCACTCGACCAAGGCAGCTACAGACTTCCGATCCCCATATGAGGAGCAGTTGGAACAGCAGAGGGTGGCAGCCAAAAGAGATGAGGAAGCCCAGCGGCTGAGAGAACACCAGGAAGCCTTGCATCAGCAGAGGCTCCATGGACAGTTGCTAAGACAACAGCAACAGCAGCAGCAGTTCCTGGCCAGAGAGATGGCTCAGCAGAAGCAGGCAGACCATGAGAATGGCCAACAGCAGCACCAGGAGCAGCTAAGGTAGCTTGTCCCTTCCCCTGGTGGGTGTAGACAGCCCTTTCTCTGCTGTCACATCAGCATTGTGTGCGTGTCGTAGATAGGAAGAGGACAAGCTTCTGTTGCTCATGGAGACAAGATAGAAAAAAGTATTAGGGAATTAAACACTAGAGACTTAATTTTACGCATAGTTTTTTTTTTTTTTTCCTGCCTAATCATGATAGTTATCAGTTGAGAAGAGGGCTTGGTGATAAAGGGCACATCACACAAACATTATGACCTGTGTTCATATCCCCAGAGTCGATGTCAATCTAAGTACAGTTTCATACAGTCTATAATTCCGGGCCAGTTCATCAGGGTGGGCTATGGAGACAAGGAGAATCTCTGCAAGTTTTCAGCCAGTCAGCGCGGAGTATGTGAGAGCAAGCAAATGTCAGGCTCTGATTCAAACAAGATGAAGGCAAGGACAATATGCAAGGTTGTCTTCCAACCCTGTGGCGTGTGCTGCTGGTGTACCCCTCCCAAAACTTACGCGCACACACCTTGCACGCTCCTGCAAAATAAAAGCAAGCAGTCTCAAAACAGCCTAACATCCTCCGTTCTAACTTTGTTCCACGAGGAATAACAACTTACTGCTGAAAGGCGGGCTTTGGAAATATGTCTGGTGTCACTATTACACTTTATTGTATGTCTAAATCTCAGAAACAAGCTACGGCTTATTCTGAAAGTCGGAATCTTTATTTATCCCTGTCTTGATAGAGAAATGACCTTGGTCAAAGTGTGCCGGCTGATTTTTATCTCTGAATTTGGGCCCCTGACAGGCAGCAAGCTCATTACAATGCTGTGGAGAATGACATCGCACAGGGAGCCGAGGACCAGGGAGTCCCTGAAGAAGAAGGAGGTGGTAAGACTCTTTAGATGATGATTTTTCAGTCAAGCTACTTGGTCATATCACCCCATAGAAAGGAGCGCATTCTATAGCTCTAACAGACTGACTGTGTCCCCGAGTAAATCCAGAGGACAGCTCTGACTCATGCTAATACTCTTGTCACACTTGGTCTAAGTGCTGGCAAAAATCCATACTGCTACTGAAACCTGGCCAAAGTGGCGACTCTTTCCTACATCACTGTCCCTTCTGTTGAATCTCTTTGTGTGCTCAACAGTTGTCTCTGACAATCTATCTTAGGATTGGTATTCTTTAGGAAGCCTCCATGTTTTCTACTTAGCTTGGAGATCCCGTACCCTTGTTTATGTACATGGCAAACATCTAGGATGAAATTTGTCAAATTCAGCTTCCTGTGGTGATAGAGCTTAAGGTAACTCTCCTTGGTACCACTGAGTCTTACGAGTGTTTGATTTTTCTAGAAAGTATCGAAAGAAAAGCAAAGGCGTGTGCTCCATCGGCAGCCTGTGGTGGTATTTTATAACCCTAGGAGTCAGGAAACTGTTACATGTATGTCCCCCCATGGGTCACTTTAACTTCTTCCACTTGTTCATAAGACTAATAGCTATTTGCTCCCTTCTTATTTAATAAGTCCCTCTGAGCACTAGCTCCCTTGGAGCTAGCCAGCAGGCTCCCTACTTCTTTATTGTCTGCAAACTAAATACATCTCTGTCTATTTAACCTTCCATCTTCCATCTTACTTTTCGAAGGATTTACAGTTCTTGTGAGCTCTTAGAGTTCTGTTAATCTAAATACATTTTCCCCCTCAAAGACTAGCAAGTAAACTCTTGCTAAGCGATTTAAGCACAGAATGTGTTTTATGGCAGGATTCTGTCTGCTTCTGAGTTCACAGTTGTACTTGTCCCTTTTGAAATGTCCTAACGGAAAACTCTCTCTTTTCCTGACATTCAACAACAACAACAAAAAATTAATTTTGTCAGATTTCTTTCATTATGCATATTTCGGTTATTGTTTTCATATCTGGTGGGGAAAAGCCAGCCTCTGCTATAAGTATTCCTTAAGAGAGATAGAATGGTACATTTTAGCCATCCTTTTGACATGCAGAAAAAGGACAGAACTGTTGAGGAAAACAACAGCAACAACAACAACATCAAACAAAAACCAAAACAGAGAGGTGCCAGTACCGGAGATGGAGATGAGCTAGACATCTCCATGTAGGCTGCTTTTCGAGAGGAAAGATTCTGCCCTGGCCAATCTGTGCAGGACTGATTGTGCTTCCTTTGCTTTGTTAGCCTATGAAAGAGATAGCCAACGCCAAGATGAGGCTGCAGGAGACCCAGGCAACAGACAGGAGCTTCATGAACCAGGACACGAAGAAGGCGACCCTGAAGCTGAAGCAGACGTAAGTGTCCTCCTCTGGTCCCAGCAGGCAGGATGAAAAAGAGAACATGTATTTGACTAAAGTTTCTAGTTCCAGATGTGCTTTCTCATCAGCCAGAGGAAGGCATCTTATATAACTATATAGGCACAAATCAAAAGTGTTTAAGTGCAAACCATTATAAGGTGAGGTGTTGGGGATGGCAGAGTCCCTGCAGGAATCACACTTAGCAAAGAAACAACTATTAAGAAATGAAAATGGAAATGTGATACAGCCAGCCTTGGCCAGTCAGACTAGATCAAAACTTCTAGAGAATTCTTATACATTTTAACAGTAGAACTTTGGTGTGTGGTTGGGGGAAATCTCCATGTGACAGTTCTTATAATCAAGTTTCAGGGATGGCTACATTGAAATTCCCTTGGGTAACTGTTATAGCAAAGAACCTGAGACCTTTATCATAAGAATGAGTTATATTGACTGGGAAACAGTGCTCAAGGCTCAGATCTAGGGAGGAAAACTTTGTAGTAAGCAGAAGGATGAATTCTGTTGACGGAGGACGCGTAGTACATGCTGATAAATATTCTCCGCCGGTGGAATGAGCCAATCCAAGCCAAATTAAAGGATAGAAAGGCATGTTTATTGAGGAACCGCTCTCTGGCCGGTTCACTGGTTCCAACCAACCAGGCCAGGGAAGTTGACATGAGGAGGAGGACAAAGAAGAAGGGGAACAGAAAGAGTATGTGCACACACAGAGAGAAAATGTAGACAGAGGGAGAAGGAAAAGAGGAGCAAAAATGTATAGATTATAAAGGGAAGAGCTTCTGAAGGGAGGGGAAGCCCAGCTCCTGGGCTGAAAGTTCAGGCCAGAGGCAGGATATGCCAGCCATGCCCTGTCATAGGCCAAGACTGAAGGATGCTGGGAAGACCTGGAGACTGTATTCACTTTCAGTATATAAAATATACACCTAGCCTTTGGACTGGGTCTGAATCCCAATACATGCGTCCTCTTAAGGATGAGTTCTACTCACTGAAAGACAAAGCCCAGGATTAGGGCCTAAATAATTCTTAGGATTTGGGAGAAATTCAGGTGGAGGCTGATTCCTACTAGAATAGCAAAGGATCACCAGGTTGAACACATCAGTCCAGCGTTCCAGACCAGCCATGCCACTCTTCCTTCCATTGGAGAGAGCAGACCTGCGTAGTTAACAATTCTGCTTTCTCCATGATATTCTGGGCTGTGCTTTCTACAGTGGGGGTGTGTGAGGAGAGGGACTGGAGATTGTTCTCAGGACTAAAGAGAACATTAACTTTGGCGTCTTTTAGACTGATTAAGCTTTAGCTTAGAAGAACAAAGTCGAGAAGTGTTGAAAAATACAGTGACTCTTCGAGAGAGGAGAGGGAAAGCCAACAAAGAGGTTGGAAAGGGGATGGGAAAAGAGACTTCCTGTTTGAGTATGTGGTGTGGTCTGTTGGATTGTCAAGTGTGTCACGTGACTTTGTCCCATGCCTTCGATCGCCCTAATAACAATGAATAAGGATGTGTGGTTGCAGGATTGAAAAGAGGTCGTCAGGTGCCAAGACAGATTGTATGCACAATTCATAGTGCAATTATGTAGATGCCAGGATAGTCTTTGTGTTGACTGAAAACAAGACCCTCATCTTTCTAGTTAGGCCGTCTAGGTCCTTAGCCCTATGCAGGAGAAATGCAAACACTTGTAGAATGGATGCAATCCTGGGTTTTGTGTAGAGGAAGTTTACAGTCTACGTTCTCTCTCTTATCATATACTGCTAATAAATAAATCAATGCACATATTGGGATGGCATTCAGTCCCTGAGTTCTGTATAAATTGATCCAGAAATTCTTCTAATTATTGGTCCCAGCATGTCTCAGTAGCGGCTTGGAGCACCTTGATGCTGATGGCTTTTCTACTTAGCTTTCAGAATGCCTTCTTCCCCCCCCCCCCCACCCCACAATGACCTTTAGGAAAATATGCAGCTTGGAACCTAGCTCTGAACTATTTCCAATAATGGAAGTAGAAACATATGTAGGAATGAGAACTGTCCCTTGAGAACAAGCGAGCCAGAGCAGAAACACCTACCGGTGTGTAAGAGGGGGTGGAGACTACCAGTGGGGACACGGTGGGTCTGACAGGCACTTAGGTTTAGGAACTGCTTCCTGGCTTGTAGTATCCTTTACTCTCCCAACGTCTTTTTGTTCATCCTACTCAATGCACTGGAAAAGGCTGAGGCCTTTTACCTGTCTTCTTTTAACTAGAGATTGTGAGTTACCTCTGATTCGGTAGTCAATATTTTATTTGATGAAGTTTTTTTCTTCCTGTAACCCCCTTAATTGTTGCTTGGTTGGAGTTGGGGCTAGCCTTTGCATTTTTTATGCACTTAAAGAATATTTAGCATTTTTTTTTTCGCTCAGAGTGTGTTACACTTTTTTCTCCGTCCTTCTCACACATGATGAATAATTCATACAAGAAAGCCTATAAAACAAGAGATTGTAGAGTAATTGGAATTGGATGTGAAGGTGATGACTTATCATTTATATTGAACGCAGTGTCATTTACACCTGAAGCTTCAGGCCAGGGCTGTGCAGTAATAAGCCATCTGACACTGCAGGGAGCTCTTGACCATGGTCAAGTGGCTCAGTGAATGGTAGAAAGAGCCCCTTGTCTGCCCAATGCTGAGAGACTGAATCCTACTCTATGGCCTCAGCATCTCACGGAGAGCAGTTCCCACTTCAGTCAGTGTCCCAAGGCTTACCAAAGGATTGGGGACACCCATAAGAAGCAGAGGTTTATCTGCCCATCTCAGGATCTTTTTGAGGATGGGTACTATTTAGCCAATGTCCTGCTTAGATGGATAACTGAAGTAAATGTGAAGCCAACACAATTACTGAGAACTCCTGTGGAAATATCTTAGTGCTGTATTGTCTGATTTTTTTTCCCTATCCCTTTCTAGAGCAATATTATTACTCTTCTTCACAGTAGCTCTAGTTGATAGAGAAATTCGACCATGCTACAAAAGGACCGTTTATTCTTGCATGTGGGCTTTCTTTCCCATCAACTACTCTCTGCCTATTTACATGTTAAGAATTTCTTTCAGGGGCCAAAGATACCTCAGTTAGTAAAGTGCTTGCTGCACAAGCATGAACATGCTCAGCCTCCAGCACCCACATATAAAGTCAGATGTGGTGGTGCATGCTTATATAGGCCCAGTCCTGGGGAGCTGGTAACTGGGTACCAAGGGCTTGATAACAAGCCAGTCTAGCTTAACAGATGAGCCTCATGTCTCTTTGTAAGATATACCCTACCTAAAAATACAATGTCTACCTTGTGAGGAGTGACACCTGAAGTTGACTTCTGGCCCCCACACTGTCTCACTCCCAGGCAGGCACATATATATATATGTAAGGGCTCACACTTGCAAGCAACACACATACACCTCTCTCACACACATTTCTCGGAAAGGGAAGTTTGTGTGAATGTCAGTATATCAGAGAAAAGAGTTACTTGCCCGTCTAACTCTCTCATCTTGATTCTTACTGATTTATTTTTTCTCCGTTTGACCCTCTGACTTCTCTTACTGCTTGGCTATGTGGTGTTGCTTGCCTCACTTCCTGCTAGAATTTTGTGGAATCACTTGCACAAAGGCAGTACTATGTGTACCTCCTCAATCGATCGGATTCCTGAAACACTGACAAAGCAAGAATTGGGAGAGACTTTGCAAGTCTTAGGAAAGATTGATCTGAACAGTCCCACGAAGGACAATTTCATTTTCTGCCAGCGTATGACCTTTCCAGTGAAATTAAACTTGAGCCTCAGTTTTGAAGTGGTGGTTGCCTTTTATGAACATTTTGCAGAGGGCAGCTGTGGAGGATATAAATCCAGCAGATGACCCCAACAATCAAGGCGAAGATGAATTTGAGGAAGCTGAGCAAGCGAGAGAAGAAAATTTGCCGGAGGAAAGCGAAGAGCAAAAACAAAGCGAAGCAAAGCAAAGGAATGTAGAAATGGATGAGCACTTGGTGGTAAGATAATGGCTGGTGTGAAAAGTGGGTTCAACCTGAGCGCTTTAGGAAATGCCTAGTTTATGGGGGAGGCAAATGCTTATGTGAGTTAGAGAAAATCTGCCACTTCAGCAAGTCTTAGACCCTCATGTGAGCTGCTATGCTTATAATCCCAGAGCCAGGAAAGGAGTGACCCGCCCTCAATGTTTGAGAAATGAACATTCGGAATTTTCCAGCTACTGATACCTTTGCAAGTGCACTTTTTACCATGATACGCTCTTTCTTTGACTCAGCATCCTGTGAGACAGTTCTCCACAGTACAGTAACGTGAGTCTCTCCTTTTGTTTCAACAGATGGCAGGGAATCCAGACCAGCAGGAGGATAATGTTGATGAGCAATACCAGGAAGAAGGAGAGGAAGAGGTATAAGACTCGAGGGACAGAGCACACTGGGCTTGGCTACCCTCAGATAAATCTCAGTGCTGTAGACTTTGACATTCATACTTAAATGGAGTGAGAAAGGGGTGGGAGCTTGAAGACTATGTGGATCATGGCAGTTGAAAGACTTAAGATAAACCAGAGTAATCCACAAATTTGCAATCGAGAAGAGCTGTGGCAGATCGAAATGCACGTGGTCTTTCTGAGAGTTTCCACACATGCATTTTTCTCTCATCAAAGAGAGAACAAGGCTCTTCATGTCCAGGAAGTATGGACTGACTCCTAGAGCTTTCTCTGTGGAATCTTCCCTACACCTGTCACTGAAATAGCCTACTGTGAAAGTGACTTTTATTTGCCTGATGTATTTGTCATCTTGGAGGTTTATTGTTGAATAAGCTCACCCTTTCTAGTTCTTTTTGAAAGCGGACTGGCTGGCTGGTTCAACTCAGCTGTTCTGGCTCAAATTCCTCTCTAAGCTGACTGATTCACATTGGCTTCTCTCAGCTTCTGACTGCATTTCTCTGGCAATTTGTCCTAATCTTCTGGCTCCTTCTTATTCTCTGGCTTCAGCTGCTTCTCCTGACCTGCATGGGCTCATGAATAAACCCAGCTCTACTGCACTGTACTCATTGTACTGACTCGCAACTGACTCAACTCCAGATGCTCTTGAACTCTCTCCCTGCGTTGCTCTTAAATGCCATTTCTCCTGACAGTTGGGCACATCCTATGTCTGACTCATTCTGCCAAATCTTTCTCTGATTTGTCTCTCTGACCTTCAGTTAGGCATCATTTTCCAACATGGCTGCTTCGTTCTATAAACTAGTTTTACCTTAAAGGTGTATGCTAAGGATATATCTGTATGTCAGCCAGAAGAATTAAAGGTAGGTGTCGCGTCTTCATTCCAGTTGGATCACACAGATGTAGGTCTTTGGATGTGATTCCTTGCCAGAGTAGCTGTGTTGCTGGACTAATATTGGTCTACACTCCACAGAGTGAACTGTAAACCTATCTAGCTTACTGAAAATATTTCTAGAGATGTACGAGTCTTTCATTCTCATATGAATGAATATCAATCTCTTCCCTTATATGATTGCAACTTCTTAATTAAGCTTATTAATGAGGGTCACCTGGCAAGTGAGAGGCCTTGCGTTCAGTCTCCAGCACACCTCTTCCACCAAAAGGAAAAGAAAAGAGGAGGTAAAATATAGAATGGACTGGGATTCCTTTGAACAAGATACATTTTGATCTAATTTTTAATACTAAATTTTAATTTTCTTTCCATTGTAAACTTTTGACATATTATCACTAATGAATCTTATAGAAAACCAATCATTCCTGTGATTAGCAACCTGGTGCGTTCAGTGTGTAAGAGCGAGCCTGTGTGCTGCAGCTGTCTCTTGAGTCAACTCCTGTAAGTGAGCCTGTCTTGGTTAGCATTTTATTGCGGTGAAGAGACACCCTGACCACAGCAACTCTTACAGAGGAAAACATTTAACTGGGGCTGGCTTACAGTTCTGAAGTTTAATCCATTCTTCAGAGCAGGAAGCATAGACTACACAGTCAGACCTAGTGCTAAAGAGGCAGCCGAGAGGTCTACATGTGGATCTGAAGGCAACAGGAAGAGAGAGTACGCCACTGGGTCTAGCTTGAGCTGCTGAAGCCTCAAAGCCTAGGTATAGCTAGTGATAGTCTTCTCCAATAATGCCACACTTAACTCCAAAACGGCTACATGTCTTCATCCTTTCATAGCGTGGCATTCCCTATCAGCCTTTGGCGGCCATTTTAGTCAAACTACCACAGGGAGTATGGTTTATATCAGGTCAAAACCCCCACATTTACTCTCTTTGTAGATAAGTCAGTATTTCTCAAGTTGAAGTCCTAAGAGCTACTTCATAACCAGTATCTTGCAAACATACAGCTTTCTCCCTGTAGGAAGGGGCACATGGGAAGGTAACATATGACCACCCAAAGATAGGCCTCGGAGAAGAGAGCAAGTTCAGAGAGCTGTGCTCTGCTCCAGCACTCTCAGCTGCCTTCCGAGTCACTGCCTCGTTCTTCCTGCCTCTGTCAGCGTTTTTTAGAGCTGGTGCTAAAACTTGTGCTTTTCCCAAGAAAAGAGAAGAATCATGCAGCTCTTTATGACACAGCCGTGTTCTGCGAAACAGGCTTGAGCTTAGTATTCTGTCACATTTCCCCTCCTGCTGTTTGTCTTCATGAAGACCCAGAGATTGTCTTTCCAGGAAGAGCGCTGAGAAAAGAGCAGCCTTGAATATTAAGACGTTTGCTGGAGAGAGCGATTCATCAGGACTGCTTCTGTAACAGGATGTCTAGACTAATGGTCCTTTGTTTCCTTATGTCAAATGGGGGGCGGGGGGAGCTGGGGGGGGTAGCCTTGAAGGATTAAGAGAGAAAGGGTTCACCTTGGCTTCCTTTTAAAAATTCAGAAGGATAAGCATAAAAGTTTAATCAGTGTTTGCTGATTCCTTTCTCAGCTCGGCCGTATGATCAGTTAAGGGGAAGGAGAGCGCGATCCTGAGATGGGAGAGGGATAGATAGGACGGGGGAGGGGGGGGGCAAGAGATACAAGCAGGAGCATGGCACAAGGCAGAGGCTTGTGCTGTTCCACTGCAGCCTTCTCCCAGAGGGCATCCTTCCCGTCCATTGTGCCCAGTGTTCCTCTCCTTGGGCTCTTCTGGGGTTATAGCACTGGCTTCTTACACAAAGCCCCAGGATCTTCCTTGAAGCCTTGTAGAAGGTCAATGTCTATACTTTCTAACCTCCTGTTGTATTAGCTCTGGAGTCTCTCTCTCAACATCTCTCTCTCTCTCTCTCTCTCTCTCTCTCTCTCTCTCTCTCTCCTCCCTCTGACTCCCTTTCTCCCTCTCCCTCTCTTTTTCTCTTTCTCTCTCACTAAAACACACACATGCATACATACACACAGTAGGGCTACTTCCTGCAACTCTGAAAAGCTTTTCTTCCCTTTAACTGCCTCCCTGTGCACTGAGCATCCCTTACTGTTTTGAATTCTACCAGATCTTTCCAGTGTTCCCAGACTTTCTCTACAGGAAGGACAAGAGTAGGTGTCACATTTCTTTCAAGCTCTAGAAATGAAGGCGAGGAGCTGAACAGCCTGCAGCAATATGAGCAGTGAACTAAAAGCGTGGATGCGTTCTTTTAGTGTGTGTGGTTGGGCAGCATCCGTGGACTATAAAAACAGTGAAATTCCGAAGTGGCTTCACCACTCTCATCTCCTCCTAGCCTGGGTGTTCTAGCTGCTCTAGAGCTGCTGGGCTGTAGACTTATACCAGCCTTCCGCTTCCTCCCCTCCAAGACAACACTCAGATGTGTTGGTATTCGCGTTTAGTCCTTGAAAATTGTATCCTAAGGCCTTACATCTGTCAGAGCTGCAATCGTCAGACTTCCTGGCTTGAGAATGGGAAGCAAAGGAAGGGAGGGAGAAAAAGAGGGAGGAGGGAGAGAGAGCTCTATGTGTGTGTGTGTGTGTGTGTGCGTGTGTGTGTGTGCGTGCGTGTGTGTGTGCGCACGCGCGTGTGTGTGTGTGTGTGTGCGTGTGTGTGTGTGTGCGTGTGTGTGTGTGTGTGCGTGTGTGTGCGCATGTGTGTGCGTGTGTGTGCGCATGTGTGTGCGTGTGTGTGCGTGTGTGTGTGTATGCGTGTGTGTGCGTGTGTGTGTGTGTGTGTGTGTGTGCGTGTGTGTACATGTGTATGTTCTTATGAATGGGAACATAAATATGATGCAGGTATACATTCGCATGTATTCCCATGAGTGTGGTAGCCAGAGGGCAGTCTTGCATGTCATCTCTCTCTCCAGGGACATCCACCTTTGTTTTCAGAAGTAAGGTTGGCCTGGCACTCATTAGGTAGGCATACTGTCTACACAGAAAGCCCCAGGAATCTGCCTGTCCCTGCCTCGCCAGTGTGGGAATCATGGGCATGCCACTAGTGAGGCCTTTTTACATAGATTCTGAGGATTGACCTGTGCTCCAGCTGCTTACCCAGCAAACACCTCGCTGACTGTGCTATGGCCCCAGCTTTTCACTGCCTTTCTTTCTCTCTTTCTCTCTTTCTTTCTTTCTTTCTTTCTTTCTTTCTTTCTTTCTTTCTTTCTTTCTTTCTTTTTTTAATCTCAGCCATGTTATCTTTCTAAGACACAAACCTGAGGATTCCTGACCAGCCCTCCTTGTTTGTTCACTATTGTTACAGTAAAAATACTTACTGTGATATTTCTGTCATATTGCCAGCATTCTAGATCTTTTATCTACTTTTGAGTGAAGAGACATTATTACATAACTGTAAAGTATTAGGTGTTGTAAAGTGTTTAAAGGTTGAAAATAGTTTAAATGAGTTCGTGAACAATTTGAATACTTTCATGACTCTGGTACAGCAGAAAAAGCAGATTAATAAGAATATTCTCAGAGAGAAGTAAAAGGTTACTGGCACACATTCTGTAGCCAGTGGAGCACACACGTGACAGCCAGTGTGACCTGGTCACATGATCAACATGTCAAGAAACTTCTCTAGGGCTGAGGGCGTGGCACAGCTGGTAGAATTCATGGCCAACAAGTAAGAAGCTTATAGTTGTGTTGCAAGCAACACGTAAGCTGGGCGTGGTCATGCACATATAGTCGTAGCACTTTGGGGAATAGCAACAGGAGGGTCAGAAGTTCAAGATTGTTCTCAGCTACATGGTGAATTTGAACCCATCCAGGGATATGAGACTCTACTAGGGAGGAAAAAGGGAAGGAGCCAGGGAGAGGGAAGAGCAGCTTTGAAATGGACACAGCTTGGTGCCAGCTTTAGTGGAATGTTAAGGCAGGCTGTTGTGGAAGATGGTAAATGATCAAAGGTGAACTTTTGACCCGGTGCTAATAGCTTAAGCGTATAGTAAAGCTGAGAAGCACAGCATCATCAGTTCTTATTTAGAAATGTAATTAAGATGAGCTGGTGTTACTTCCGTCTCAAACAGGATGAATGCATTTCTATTATATTTGTAAGAGTTTATTGTCTCCATGGCTAGAATATTATAGAATATCATTTTTTGATTCCCCAAATGAAAGACCCATTTAAATCATCAGTTCCCAACTATAATTAAAATGACAACTGGGACATAAGCTAGAATTCTACAATAGATCCAACGGGTAGAGAAAAGGAAAGACATTCTTAGAAAGGTTGTTATCTCTGCAGCCAGACATACTTAACTAGCATCCATTGTAGTTCTGGGAGTAGTGTCCTGTCTCAGCTGTGACCAAGAGTCTCCTTGAGAAGTTCATGAAAAGTACAAATACCTAGACCAAAGCTGCCCTGGAGGAAATTGGATCTTATCTTTCAAGGGCCCTGGAAATCCGAGCAAGCCCTTCAAAAGCTCTCCCTTCCTCCAAGTGGTTAATGATATTTTGGGAACCTCTGTTTTGACACCTAGTTCTAGGGATAGCAGCTGGGGATGGACTTGTGACCTCTTGAACTTGTGTGAGTGGTTCCGCCCATGTGCTAAAGATTTTCTCACTAGGTGCTTAAAAGGATCCACAACTCAAAGGCCACTCCTCCCCCAACCCACACATAAACACCAGCAGCTGTGGACTTTTTATTCAAAGTGGATGTTTTAAGCATAAGAAGTCTGAGTTTCAGAGAGGTCGGTTAAGTTTTTCAGAATCACATAATTTATAATTTATTCTTGCACTCAGCTTACCCAGATTGATGTTGATGAATGAGTGTTTTAGGAACTGGATGTGTAGAGTTAAGATGGGAGAGTTCTTGGTGGAAATTAATATAGAAAAGTGATAGAAACAGAAAGTCATCATGCTGTAACCCTTAAATATAACAACTGACTTATGACACAGTCATAACTGGGAGGTGGCAGACTGGCGTCTTTAGTCCCAGCTCTCAGGTGTCAGAGGCAGGTAGATCTCTGTGAGTCTGAGGCCAGACTTGACGATTGAGTGAGTTCCAGGACAGCCAGGGCTACAGAGAGAAACTCAGTGTTGATCAAAACAAAAACAAACAAACAAACAAGACATAGTCATTATGAATGATGTCACTACATGAAAAGAAGTCAGGGACCTTTCCCATGGGGTGACTAGACAAACCATCTGCAGTCACTGACTAAGTATAGCCGTAGTGTGTCTTTGAGGCAAACTTGTCCAGGGGGCACGCCGACAAGAAGGTAAGAGGCCACTGACCTGGCTTCATTTTGTTTTTGTTTTTGCTTGTTTGTTTGTTTGTTTTCTCACTTTCAATTTCCACTCACCTTTACTACACTTTTCACGCCCGCCTATTTCTTCAGTTCTGTAGGTCCCAGCACACTTCAGTTGCACATCTGCTACAAATGTGTAGCGGGGCTAGGTCCAGCCTGTGCATGCTCTTTGGTTGATCCAACTTCCTTTCCTCTGGACACTTCTTTTCAAGACATCTTCTTCCTACTGTCATGTCTTCCTTTTGACTGTGGCCCACTGACTCAAATTAGAGTTCCTTGCCTAAGCATGTGTGGGAGGTAATTGACCAGGGCAAAGGCATCTTCTCGGTGGCTGCATCACTGAAGAAAATGACACCTGTTCCTTCAACAGCCGGGAACTGCCAATAATTTCTGTAGCGGCATATCACACATCTCTTCACATCTAGTTGACAAGTCAAAATTTTGACTTTCATCATTCTTCAACTTTAATTTTAGTTCCTTTTTGGTAAAGATGTTCTATTTTGAATTAATATCTTAGAAATTGGAGTATTTCGTTATAAGTTTCAAATGGAAAAGCAGCACTCAGTCGTTGTGGTTTGTTTTAGGTTCAGGAAGATCTGACTGAAGAGAAGAAACGGGAATTGGAGCATAATGCTGAAGAGACCTATGGTGAAAATGTATGTTTATTTCCTTGCACATGTGCATGTGTGTGCAATTGTGCCTAGTTAGTATATATGTGTGTGCACAGGCTACAATGTGTTTGCCTATAACAATCTGGAATGTCACATTGACACATATAAATCACATACATGCACACAGACAGGGACCAGCAATATATTCCCTGAATCTCTCAGGCAATGCCAAAGTTATCAGGCCTACCTTGAATTTAGAAAAGTTATGCTAACTAGAAAATTGAGGCTGCAGCAGTGTTGTTTATGAGATCATTTTTCTTCACACCTTTTATTTCTCCAAAATGAGTTACATTGCACCCTTTGTTAAAAGAGATTATCAATCACGAACTCTGCCTTCTCTCTTAGTTATTATTTTCTTTTACCTTTTAGCCTGATGATAAGAATAATGATGGCGAAGAACAAGGAGTTCACAATGGGGTGCATCCCAAAGGAAGACAGGAGCATTATGAGGAGGAGGAAGATGAGGAAGACGGGGCCGCTGTTGCTGAGAAATCCCATCGCAGAGCTGAAATGTAACTGGACCCAGTTTCTAGACTGTGCTCAGCCAACAATTTTTTTCAAGCTGCTCTAAAACAAATCCTGCCTACTGAATTCTAGAGTATTTAATTACATACAAAAGTAAGGGTTTAGACTTTTTTAACTTTTTTATTAGAAATGCTATACATTTATATGAATATATTTTGATACCTTAGGTGACAACTTCTTTTATAGTCAAGTTAAACATGGACAAGAAGAAAAACAGTAAGACTTGCCTTCAGGTCTGGATCTCATTTCTCCTCGGCGATGGTAGAGTGATGTGCTTGGCTTTTGTGCATGTCTCAGCTCAGTACCATTTTGTTTTCTGGCTTCCAGGTAGTCTACACTTTATCTCAGATAAAATGCAAGATATAGAAAAAATGGTGTATGGAAAAACACAGTGCAAATATCAAGGGAATGGCTGATGTCCTAGGCTAGTGGCCTAGTGGCTGTTCTCGCAGGTTCTTGTGTACAGCTGTGAAAGGATGTCACTACTGCAGGCTGTTGGCAAATGATAGCCATCTGCACAGTTGACATGCAATCGGAAAGCCTTTGTGTGTGTGCGTGTGTGTGTGTGTGTGTGTGTGTGTGTGTGTCTGTTTATGTGTGTCAGAACAAAGACATTGTTTTTCAAACTTTCAGGTCACTTAGAAGAATACATAGCAATGCTTAAAATCACAGCTGTCTTGCTTGAGATGAATCAAGTATGAACGCTGAATAATATTAATACTTGTGTGAAAGTACCGTGGACTCAGTCCTGTTAGAGAGGCCAAAGGAGCTGACATACTTAGAGATAGATGTAGTGTGTGTGATGTTGCTTCCTGGGTGAACTCCCAGTCTCCATCATTTCCTCTCTAAAGTCTCCTAGTTACCTGCTTGCTCATCAGTATCCGCTTTCTACAGCCTACGTTCCTCTCTTATGCTCTGTGCCTTGGTCTGTAACCGTCTGGTTCACAATTATGGATAGGAAAGCATGCAAAGCCACAGTTTAATAGAATTATTTTTCAGACTAGATGGTGAGATATCGATAGCACCCTTCCCTTAGCAGCTTTACTATTTACCCAGAGTTGACCTGCCTTTGCCTATGTATGAGGCATTCTAATGGCTATAAATAATTATACATCCTTTAAAAGAAAACTCAAACTGGAAATTTTTCCATGAAATGAATACATATTTTAGTTTAGATCATTGATATTATTAAATACTTTGAACTGGGCCACAGTTAATCTGTGTGTGGTACTTTCAAAATAATAAAAGCAAATCTCATTTTCTGTTATTATCATATGAGTGTAATTTTAGTTTCTAATAACCATAATCATGTATGGTTTTGATTTTCCCAGCTGAGCAATTGTGTATGTATGCATAGAAATGTTCTGTTCAAATTTAGTTTGGATTTCCAGTAATCATAAATCAAATCTCATCTTTATGTATAAATGCCCCATATGTAATGTAAAATGTATTATATTGTACATAAATTCTCAGAATACAATTATTTTGGCAAATTAGTTTGTATTTTTAATGTCCCTTTGCCATATTTAATTATTTGAAACTTGGGTAATAATCAATAAACCTATAAAAAGTTAAGGGTAAGTCTTTTAAAGCATATAATTTCTTAGTGGTTTGTGATCTATGGTTTTTCTTTATAGGACAATATAAATTAATGAATTATTAAATGCCTTTCCCAAACTGCTTTATTTTTTTTCTTTTTCTGCTTTGATTGACACTTGACTCCCCCTCATCAAACCCTTTTCTTGAAGAAGCTAATAATTTTCATTTTCTTTAATGTCTAGAAATAAGAAACTGAGCTAGAAACATATATAAAAGCACAAGAGTCATATCCACAATTCATATGTAAATGTGGCCATTAAAGCGACAATCACAAGCCATTCTAGAATATTTCTAACACCTTGTTAAAAGAGCATTCTAGGAGGAACTAAATCAGACCTAGTTTCCATTAGCGGCCAGAATAGATGTAAATGATCACAAATTCATCTTGACAATTATTCTATAACTTTTGGTTGGCCAGAAGTCAGAGGGGAGCTGGGGAGATGATTCAGTTCGGTGCTTGCTTTACGAGATGAGGACCTGGGTTATATCCCTAGCGCCCACCCACAGAGCCAGATGCGTCTATCATCTTAGCATGGGGAACATGTAAGCAAGAGGATCGCTGGGGCTCGGTGAAGCTGAAGCCGTGAGGTCCAGGTTCGGAGAGAGAGCCTACTTCAAAAAAATGAGAGACCGATAAGTGAAGATACCTGATGTGGATTTCCGGCCTCCGCATCCATAGAAGTCGATGTATTTCCTGCCTGTGGTTTGTTAGAAGGAACGGAAACCACTCATTTTGGCATGTGTGCTGTATAGCACAAAGGAGCGCACATGTAATGACTGGTATTTGCAAGTGTGATCAGACAAGAGCCAGCAATATAGAGTGTAACCTTAGCCACAGTCCCCAGTGACTCACTTTTGCCAAGGAAAAATGACTTACATGCATTGAATGACTTACATGCAGGCACAGTGTGGGAACTAGGTGACCAGGACCCTCTTCCGTTTGCACTGCTCCCCTAACACTGAGGGATTTCTCTTAAGGTTCATGGAACTGCCACCGAAATATCTGAGATTATTTACCTCTTCTGAGTTAATCTTTTTGTGTGTATCTTTGATCACGTTGTGATCCACTCATAATATGGCCAGTTCCTCAGGAGTGGCTTATGTCACTTCCATTTAGATGCCATATGGATTTCCTGGCTGGCTGTTCTCTCAGTGTAGTGATTTGAGTAGGTTTGGCCCCATACACACATGTGTTCGAAGGCATGGCCCTCAGGGAATGGCACTATTAGGAGTGTGTCCTCGTTAGAATAGATGTGGCCTTGTTGCAGGAATTGTGTCACTGTGGCGGCATTGGGCTTTGAGGATTCCTCGGGCTCAAACTCTACCCAGTGCAGAAAAAGACCCTGCTTCTAGCTGTCTACAGAGCAGGCTTTCCTGATGGCCCTCGGATCAAGAGGTAGAACTCTCAGTTTCTTCTCCAGCACCATATCTGCCTGCAGACTGACATGCTTCCAGCCATTATGATAATAGACTGAACCTCAGACCCTGTTGTAAGCCAGACTCAAATGTTGTCCTTTGTGAGAGATGCTTTGGTCATGGTGTCTGCTCACAGCAATGGAAACCCTCACTAAGATACCCAGCCAATGAGATAGCTTGTGATACCTCCCCTTTAAACACTAGTTCTTTTCAAATTTTATGGCAGAGACCTTGTCTCTGTTTGACCCTACTCCCAGGTCTCACTCACTTGATCAGCCTAATTTTTAATGTCCTATTACACTACCTTCAACATCATAATTTTTAAAACCACATCTGCTTGTATATTATAAAACTTTTCTCAATACGTAAAACCTAATAAAACCGCCTCTTTCTAAATTGTGTCTCCTTTCACTAAAATTTGCCAAATATACACATGAAGTCCATCCTTAATTGTATCTTCCCACCCCATAGGGTCCTACCAGCATACCTTCCACTTTTCCACTGTCAATGTCCAGTCCCCACTGATCAATATTTACCTGTTCCTTTTTTCACTTCCTTGTTCCTGATCTCTAAAGTCTAAAGCTTATTAGCACTCCATTGTGCAATGATTGAAGAAATTGCCTGCCATTGCATGTTAGAAAAATCCCAAACTTTTGAACATGGTCTACACAATTCTTCGTGATATAGCCCCATATGAATTCTTCAACAGGGTAACTTATTTTCTAATGAACTCTAATAGTATGATTTGTCTACGTCAAACACATGTTCCCAACATGTTCTCAATAACAGGCCCTGGCCCCGGGCTCTGAATTGGAAATGGACCAGCAGAGCTGATGATGCTCTGATACTATCCCGTCTATTTGCAAAAAGCACATGATCCAGGCAGAACACGTGCTTGACTTAACACCTATCGATTTGATTTCCTCTCTAGGGTATTGCTTTTGGAAGACAATTTTAACATGGATTCCCTGAAGAACTTGTAACAGTGTTTATCGGCCAGTATATTTTCAAGGATATTAGTAGGACTAGTAGCAGCCTTCAAAGCTAGAGATGTATAACTCCGGGCCACGGGGGGCAGGGGTTGCCTTTTGGTTTGCCTTTAAGCCAAGATTTGGGCAAGTTTCCTAGGTGAACCTTTATGAAATGAGAGTTTCCTAATAGAGAGGCTCATATATTGTGTCAGGAGTTTACAAAGGTCCTCAATAGCTTAGCCCCATGACACCTGGAAGGGAGGGGCTGGTGTTATGGGGACACCAGTGCAAGTCTTTGCCCAAGCTGTACCGATTTCTTTCTTTTGCTGGATGATGGCTTTGGGTCTCACCTTAGCTACCAGTTTCTTTGGGGACTGATTTTTAAGTAGGAATACACTTAATGAAGGGTTGTGATGCACAGGATCCTACATTGCGGAGTCATCGCCACCCGGTGAGAGGTGCTGAGTACAACACGGAGAAGGATAACCATGTCCGCATTCTCATAAAACTTTATGTAAACAGAAAGCAGGGTGCCTCTGGCCTGCCAGAACTATAGAATGCTGATCTGTGTGACCCAAATACTCTGGTGAAAAGATTATTTCAGTAGGAAACAATGCTTTGGGGTCTTCAGGTACGGATTTCTATTCCTTTGTTATTATCCCTTTGAATTTTTAGTTGGCAAACACCCAACAGTCTCTAGACTGCTACATCTATACACCAATTTAAATAATTGGAAACAAAATATATTTGTCCTTTACCATCTTGGCTGACCTTGTTCTCCCCATTCTCTGTATGTTACTAATGGAGCTTGAAATTAAATGTCATTTCTGTTTATCTATTAACACATATACAGCATTGCCCCAAAAGTACATGTCTTCTAAAGAACTGGTTCACTGGACAACATAGGCTTGAGCAAGATCAGATGATGCCGTTTGATTTGGTATGTCCCTTCCTCTCTGAAGACTAAAGTACGTGGAACAATTATACTGTTCACTCATTACAGCTTTGAGAGCTTTGGCTTTTGTGGATATTTGACTTTTGTTAAGTTCATGAACTCTACAACAATTAGTCTTTAAATTTTTTATTGATTTATTTATTTTAATTTTGAGATGTGGTCTTGTTAAATTTATTACCCAGGTTGGGTTTGAACTTGGATTCTCCTAGCTTTAAACCTCTAGCATTTGGAATTAATGCCCTGCAAGGACTGAGCCTTATTTAGGGCTGCGTGTGGTGTGTGTGTGTGTGTGTGTGTGTGTGTGTGTGTGTGTGTGTGTGTGTGAGTGCAGATAGTCATGGGTACCTCCATGTCAGTAGGGGGAGTTGTAAAAGCATGTGTAAATGTGCATGTGGAGTTCAGAAGACAGCCTCAGGTGTCATTTCTCAGGAGTCCTCTATCTTGCTTTTAAAATAAAAAGTTTCTTTTATTCATTTTCATGGACGTAGAACTTGCCAAGTAGGTTGGGCTGGCTGGACGCCGGGCCCCACAGCCATGCCTGTGTTCACCTCTAACACTGGGATTCTATCTGAGTACCACTATGCCTGACGTTTTCAAAATATGAGTTCTAAGAATCAAACTCAAGTGCTTACACCTGTAAAGCACACACACTGCCAACTGAATTATCCCTTTTGCCCTACCTTAGGCACTCCCATAAATGCTGTCACAATATCTTTTACAACCCTCAACACTAGCCAATTACTTTGCTGGTGGTTTCAAAATCTACTGAGGACATCTGGAGTCTAGCTTTCCTTCTCTTGAGTGTGCAAAAGATTGGTTTACTGACTTAAGAAACGTAAAATTTAATAGGGGTAACTATGTGAGACTCAGGGTCAAATCATAAAATGTAATGTATCCTCCTTGCTCTGGCTTTTGGGTCACTCACTATGATGGGTGGGATCACCCATCACATCAGGGGCTATTGAGCCAGGCTTTGAAGGAGGCTTACATCCACACAGAAAGGAACTGGTGTTTTCTAACAATGGCAACACTGGAAAACTTGGATCAAGTGAAATCTGAAACTCCTGTCAAACCTTCAGATGAAGCAATTTTATTGTATATCATGAGAAACTCGGCAGAACAAACTAAAAAAAAAAAAAAAAAATCATCCCAGCCTCCGCTAGATTTCAGAGAATTGGGTACACAGCAGTAGCTAAGACACCTATCTTCAGAACAATTTATAAATCAAAAGTGAGCTTGGCAGTGGTTATTATGGTGTCATAGCCACACTACTAGGGGCCGTCGAGCCACGTGCCCCGCTGCGTTAGTGTAGAAGCTGGAGTTCATTCCGTTGAACTGAACAAACTTAAGTCAATTCACTTGTTGAAAATTATTAGATGATTTTAACACATATTGATAGCCACTCACTTGGTAATTTTTTGTTATTTTATTTTTGTTTTCCAGTGTTGTTTTGCTCAGAAATTCCAAATTCTTTCTCAATATAACTTTTCTGAGAGAAAAGTCTAGACACTAGTATTTATTTAAAAAACAAACAAACAAAAACCCAGAATCCCAACGAATGTCATCACGGGGACCCTATGATTCTACATGGATAAAACACACGACAAAGCTTAGTGAGGATCCCAATTCTAACTCCAAAGGCGATTATAGGAATCCATATGTGTGTTAAACTTCATAGAACTGCCTCCAACAAAGAAAATATAAGGTTGCTTTTACTGAATAACAACTGAAAATGAAATGATGTAGCTCATGCAATCCTTAGGAACCATACCTACCAGACGACTAATGTTCAGCCAGGGTGAGTCTGCTGGGTCTGTGAGTCTAAGGGATGATGAACCATCTCTGAGGTACGCAT
This sequence comes from Montemys delectorum, assembly GCA_019843815.1. Lineage (NCBI taxonomy): Eukaryota > Metazoa > Chordata > Mammalia > Rodentia > Muridae > Montemys > Montemys delectorum. The sequence continues at coordinate 34,909 of JADRCD010184320.1, forward strand.
TCACAACTAGGACACCGCCTTTGTTAGCATCCCTCATTAACAAACTAAATCTATTAACACACACATCCAAACCCTCCTGTGTGGATGCAGCCCATCATCTATGCTGAAGTATTGTAAAAGTTATATTACAAACACTGAAAGCTGGAGCTGCAGCTGTCTTTTGTAGATTCACACTGGGGAATTTCAGAATACTGCATAGGGGACTTGTTTGAGCCAAAGGTCCTACTAGTCTCCAGTCTTAGAGGAAAAGCATGAAACAGAAAGCTCATCAGGTAATTGCATTGCTTGAAAACGTTGCTTCTCAAACCCATAAACTGCAGCTCTTAAAGAACTACAAAGAATCCCCAAAGAAGGATATTTTAGCTGTTTAATTTTATTTCTGACTAGAACCATGGGAAAAAAGAAATTTATCCTAAAATATAAGAACTATAAAAATAAAATATAAAAATTTAATATGCATTAAATGTGTGAAATATAATACAAACTTTAGGAAAGAATACTCTGGACTTCCATATTTAATTTTTATATATCGCCCTGTCTTTTTTTTTTTAAATCCAGCCCTTTCCCCATCCTGGTCCTCCATCCCAGAGTTCCTCATCTCATTTCTCCTCCCCACTGTCTCTGAGAGGATAATCTCCCTCTATGAGGCCTCTGCCCACCCTGGGGCTTCAAGTCTCTGGAGGATTTCTCTGGAGGATTTGGCACATCTTCTCCCACTGAGGCCAAACCAGGTAGTCCTCTGCTATATATGTATCTCAGACCAGCCCCTTTATGATGCCTGGTTGGTGTCTGGCACTCCAGGGGTCCAGGTTAGTTGAGAGTTCTGGTCTTCCTATGAGGCTGTCCTCCTTTTTTGCTTCTTCCATCCACCCCTAATTCAATCCTAGGGTTCCTTCTCCAACTTCAGTCCAATAGCTGCGTGTGAGTATCGCCAGCTGTCTGAGTCAGCTGGGTTGGGGCCTCTCAGAGGACAGCTACAGTAAGCTCCTGTCTGTAAGATCATCATAATACGGTCAGGCCTTGGTGTCTCCCCATGAGGTGGATCCCTAGTTGGGCACCTAGTTAGTCACTGGAGCACCTTTCTACTCCATTTTTGCCTCCTACAGTTCTTATAGTCAGGAACACTTCTGGGTCAGAAAATTTGACTGTGGGTTGGCAACCCCACCCCTCTCCTTGAGGCTTTGTCTTTCTACTGGAGGTGGACACTTTTAGGTTTCCTCTCCTAACTGTTGAGCACACAATCTAAGGTCCCTCCCTTTGAGTCCTGAGAGTCTCTCAGCTCCCAGATCTCTGGTACTTTCTAGACAGTCTCCCTACTCCTCATCTTCTGAGACTGCATATTTCCACTCATTCTGCTGGCCCCCTGGGCTTCTCTCTTGTCCCCCTCCCCATACCTGATCCTGTTCCCCTTCTCCCTACTCCTTCCTTCCCCTGCCCAAATCCTTCCACCCCTCTACCTCCCATGATTATTTTCTTCCCGCTACTAAGTGGAATTGAAGACACAGCTATACCTCTCTTGGGTACATACCCAAAAGACGTCCCAGCATACCAGAGGAACATTTGTCCACAGTGTTCATTGTGGCCTTATTTGTAATAGCCAGAAGCTGGAAACAATCCGGATGTCCCACAACAGAAGAATGGAGACAGAAAATGTGGTTCAGTTACACAATGAAATACCATTCAGCTATTAAAAATAAGGACTTCATGAACTTTGCAGGCAAATGGATGGAACTAGAAAATGTCATCCTGAATGAGGTAACTCGGACCCAAAAGGACATACATGGTATGTACTCATTGATAAGTGAATTAGCCAAAATGTACAGAATACCCATGATACAACCCACAGACAGTAAGAACTCTAACAAGCAGAAAGGCCTCTTCTGTATTTCATTCAAAGTCAACATCTTGTAATGCATCTGTGAAAAGGATGTCATGGCTAGAATTCTTGGGACATCTCTGCTTCTTCCTGTGTGGAGGTGATGTGACAGCACTTTTTATCACAGGTGGCTTCAGGCTCTGCTCATGAACACTACTCAAGCTCTTTGGCCACCTTGTGCTTGCCTTACTCAAGCATCACGTTGGCGCCATTGCGCTGTCATTCAGGTGTGGATTAAAGGGCACTACATCACCTGGCTCACTCCCTCCATTCCTTCATTTCCTCCCCACCTTCCACATTCTCAGTGAGCAAGAAGCTAGAAATTTAAAAGCTAATTCTTACCTTAGAGGCCCAAAGACTGAATCTGACTGTGTTGTCTTCCACTTCTGAGCCAGGAATGACGGCAGTTGAAGCCTCACGAGAACTTTCAATGTGTGATATATTAAAAGGTATCAAAGGAAGTAGACATTCTTTTGACTTCCATGACTCAAGTATTCTGTCTGGAAGTGTAAGAAAAGACTAGGTGTTCTGTTTAACAAAGTGAGCTGAAGTGATCCATACTGACCTTTCCTATCCATACCCCTAACCTTGAAATAAGCAGGCAAGTTCTGCCTTTATGATTTTGACTTGCAACAAACTAATAGCATATATTAGATAGAATGGAATAATCATCTGAGCTAAGGTAAAATCTTATAGTCTCTGTGAAAGGATAACATACCCCAGCAGCCCTGGTAATTTTCCTGATCCTTCATTCCCTATCAAGGCTTCTAGGAAAAATCTGGAGTTAGCAAACTCAGTTTATTTGGCTTATTTCCTAGGGAACTTCAAAAACTTTTGAGGCATGTAAAAATATGCTCTGCACACATGAAAATAAATCACTGAAAATGTAGGTAAACACCAAAAATAAATAAATAAATAAAATTGCAAGTCACTGGCAGCTGTGTCTTTTGGCCTCTTGATTCTGTTATTTCTGGCAAGGGCAGACAAGGCATTTCTCCCAGCAGCCATTTCTGCTGCTTGTTCACACAGTAACAGCAGGTCAAACTCGAAAACATATGCTCTCAGTCCAACATCTGTCTACGTAAGTTTGAATCAGAAACTATTTTGAGACATGGAAGAAAACATTGTCTTTTTAATGCAGAGTGTGTGGATCTGGGGGTACTTTGCAGGGGAGGAGAAATCTTAATCAGAATACACTGATGGAACAATCTATTTCCAATCTTTAAAAAGGGGTGTCGTTAAGTTTCAGCTTTAGTAAGTGAACACCACCTCCCCCTCAAAGGCTTTTAGGTTGTTAAAGCACACACAGAATTTGAAGGTAGCCAAAAGCATGATGCCTGTATAATGAGAATCAGAGTGAAAGAGCCTGGGAAAAAAACCAATTAAGTTATGCATTTAGAAAAGTAAGCAATTGGGGCCAATAGATAGGATGCAAGGTAGAATGTTGACTTCTGTCTTAAACATGCATTTTATTTAGTATGCACACATTCGTTAAAAAGTTTTGACCTTTTGATAATACAAGTTAGTTACATCACCAGACAATCAGGGGCAGTTTCTTCTATGCCTCAATGCCCTGCTAATATTTTCCTGACCTTATGGGTAAAATCAGATCATTGCAAATGTCAGTGAACCACAATAACGCATGTTCCTCTTCTTTGCCCCCCCCCTTTTGCTAATGAGCTGACCGAGATTTAAAGTTTTTTTGACCAGTCATTAAGATTAAAAGATTTAAAGCTAATAAATGAAGTCAAGATGGTTGGCCCATGGGTTCTGCCTGGATGGGCAGGTCCTCCGTCTTCATAGTCTTTACAGAAGCCAAGCAAAGATGTTTTATTGAATCCAGACTGTGCAGGGATAGGGTACTGCTGACTGAAGATGCAGTGGATGCCTCCTGCTGGAGATGTGGGATAAAGGAGATTAGCACCAAGTCTGAAATCTGCCCTGATTTTCTGAAGCAATGAAACGTTGCAAAGTGAACTTGTGCTGAACTTCAGTGACTGTGGGCACATCTTGATGTGGATGTTTGACTGGTTCTGTGATGCTGCTCTGCATCTCAGCTTCTCAGGAGGTATGCACAGTACTCAGAACTCCTGTCCTCCCTTGTAGTAGCCTCTCAGTTTCCATTTTCTTCATCACTCTCAAAAGTCACACAGACAGACTCGCCTGGCAGAAGGGAAAACAATAATTTTCCTCCCTTCAGCTGCATGTCTATAAATGTCCTCAGTTTTTGGTAATAAATCCACTGAATTAAAAAAAAATACCTGTACATCTTTACACAAAGCAGATTATATATGTGAAAATGAATCCTTCAGGCATTCCCCTTGGCATATTCTCAGCGCTTCAGGTGACATGTGATCTGAACTTTCCAGCAAACCTGACTCTAGCCCACTGCTGCCCGCTCTGCTTTTAATTCTCCTAGATTGTTTTTCTAATCTTCACACAAGATGGTGCACAAACTACAGGTTCCAGACCTATGTTAATTTTGATTGTTTTTATTTAATGTTTTTATATTTTGAAGACTAGGGGTGTTTTGCCTGCACATGTCTATGGACTACTGCATCCTTGTGCTCATGATAGCCAGCAGAAGATAGCAGATCCACTGGAACTGGATTCCCAGATAACTGTGAGAAACCAAGTGGGTACTGACAATGGAACCCAAGTCTTCTGGAAGAGTAGTCAGTGTTCTTACCCATGGAGACATCTATCTCTCCTGCCCCTGTTTACAAGAATAACAACAAAAACAATGTTTACACTAAGCCATAATTTACCTCATTTTTCTGATTTTAGACAAGAAAGGAAATGTCCTATGCTTGATATCAATAATTTTTACATAATGTCATTATAGTGAAATTACTACTCCTGTACAGAGCTTTTGATAGCCACTAAGAATCATCCCAGACATTGTTAAATAAGTTCCATAAGAACTTCATCACGCAAAATCAATGGGATATGTATCTGAGAACCGAGAGAAGCATTGAAGTCTTTTAATAAAGAAGAAGCTCAGCAGATCCCATCCGTATATGGAGTGATAGAGATGAATATGTTTGCATATATCTACAGCCTAAAATTTCAAGAGGAAATCATTTTAGCATTTTACTGTATTACCATATTCTTTTTATTGCTGAGAAATTACAGTTATATCATTACCTTACATCTGAAAAATTAATGAAATATCTATTTAAAATTTTTATTGTAATGATCTCACAAATAAAAAATTTATATTTTCATAGCTAAAAAGAGAAGCATTTGGAGTTTTTATCTCATACTCTTCTTCCTGTTCTTTCCCTGTGATTTCACATCAGAGACAGAGTGCCAGAACATCTTCAATTCTGTGGCTGATATCAACAACAGGCAAACTTTTCCAGGAACTTAAGCACATGTCATCCCAGATGCAGCATTTGAAAAAATGCTCAAATAGTAAATATTACTTTTATACCAACTGGAAAATGACATAATTCTTCCTGTAACTTGGAAATATGTTTAGTCTCTTGTACTGGCTGGTTTTGTGTGTCAACTTGACACAGGCGGGAGTTATCACAGAGAAGTGAACTTCAGTTGGGGAAGTGCCTCCACGAGATCCAGCTATGGGGCATTTTCTCAATTAGTGATCAAGGGGGTAGGGCCCATTGTGGGTGGTGCTATCCCTGGGCTGATAGTCTTGGGTTCTATAAGAGAGCAAGCTGAGCAAGACAGGGGAAGCAAGCCAGTAAGAAACATCTCTCCATGGCCTCTGCATCAGCTCCTGCTTCCTGACCTGCTTGAGTTCCAGTCCTGACTTCCTCTGGTGATCAACAGCAATGTGGAAGTAAGCTAAATAAACCCTTTCCTCCCCAACTTGCTTCATGGTCATGATGTTTGTGCAGGAATAGAAACCCTGACTAAGACATCTCTCAACTAGAATTTCTCAAAAAAAAAAAAAATCAAGAAGTTTCTAAAAAGGGGGGTGGGGAGAAACTGAGGCACCAAAGGGCTAGTTATTGCTACAGTATGCTTAGTGTCTTTATTTTATATTTTATACTTTACTACGTTTGCCAAGTCATATCAAAAGCAAAATATAACTGAGAAAATATTTTTAGCATTTCATTTCAAAGTAAAAATCTTTAGAACAAAAAGAAGGGTCATGTATGTGTGTGTGTGTATGTGTGTGTGTATGTGTGTGTGTGTGTGTGTGTGTATTTGTGTAGCTATTTTAAATGGCCTTCTGTAATTAAAGCTGACTTATAAATTTCTGTCTTCTGTTTCCTTAATAAAACAATTGATGAATCCATCATCCAATAATTTCATATTTAATTGATGAATGAATTAAACTCAGCTGTGGAAATCATTACCAAGTTGTTCTATGATCTTGACTGAACTGTAGAGAGATCAAGGTCATTGTTTGGGACAGTCAGTGTGCAGGTCTGCTCTGCCCTTCATCAGAGGCTCTATGAAATTCATTGTAAGGTAGAAGAAGCCCAAAGCATGATCTCTCATGAAGGAACAAAGCAATCCATCACTAATGCTGGTAGAGGACATATAAGTGCATATGGTTGTGCACAAATAATTTATTTAAGGAATTGTTCACTTAGAGGTCTAAAAAGGATATTTAAATAGCACTTTGAAGAAGCTCATTTTAGGTAAATTAAGACCACATATGTATAAAAAAGAAACAAAAACACTTCAAAACTTATGTGTTTTGGTAATGTTTAAACAACTGATGTTTTAGAAAAATTCCACATATAAATGGATAAGTATTGAAAGCTATATCTGTTTCCTAGCATTTCCATAGCTACTTAGCAACATCATGACTTCAAAATATTCCCTCACAGTACTGGAGTATTGACATCTAAAAACCAGGCATTTGCAAGATGGAGACCTGTGCCCTGGCTTTGGGTATTTGTGGCCATACGTCCTGTGTGCCTTTCCTTACAGATTCCTCACTGAACTTTTAGTCATTGAATTCCACTATAACTTATCTTAACCACTTACATCTGCCAAAACGATTTCAAAGGAAGATCACATGCTTCTAAGAATCTGGCTGAACACGAATTTAGGAAAACAAGATTCAACCCAATATATAGGTTTGGCTTTTTTTCTCCCAAACTCTGTGTTTTAACTTTTAAAATGAAAAAAAAAATCACAGCTAAAAAAAAATCTACTTAATATGAATTTTTAGGATTTACCTATTTGAACTGACAACTTTATTTGGATAATATATTGCTCAATTTTTATTAACATTTTTGTCAAAAGAGATAGAAAAGAGATTAATACTAGTCTTTGGGAAGGCTTGCAAAATTTCTGTAGTCTACAAGAGAAATAATCTCCCAATATATATTGGTTTTACTATGTTTGGAATGTATTTTCATAGACTATTGATCTTTGTGTGTGTGTGTGTGTGTGTGTGTGTGTGTGTGTGTGTGTGTGT
>JADRCD010184323.1:0-16068 GCA_019843815.1 Montemys delectorum
CTCTCTCTCTCTGTGTGTGTGTGTGTGTGTGTGTGTGTGTGTGTGACATAAAATTTGGGGTTCTATTATGTTCATAGAATTAAGTAATGACCAAAAGTTCATCTTGTCATACATGTGTTTCTTTCTTACATGGACAAGAGAAGAGGGTTCAGGATATGTCAAAAGCTTTTCTAGAGTTCTTTATTCAGTTACTCAACAAAAACATTAACCTGCTTTGTCTCAGGGATGGTTTTTGATACTGAGGAGCAGTCATTGCACTCATAGGCTTTAGTCCAGGAAATTAAATGAAATAGAACAAATAATTACATATGTAGTTGATTCTATGAAGGAGAAACTTCAGTAACACAGGTATTAACACTTGCTGCAGAGATATCCAAGCTGCATAAAACAATCTTCAAATAAAGAAAATGGTCAACAATGTATGACTACCAAGTTTACAGTGGATTGTTATAATAAATGATTATAATTCTTTGCAAAAATGTATTAAATAATGGATTTAGATCACCATTATAGATGTTTTTTATGCTTTCCTTCATAAAACCTAAACTCTATAACTCCAATAGAGGTAGAATCAAGAAGCATGCAAAATAATATTCTAACAATATCTCATTGTTGAAAACAATCATTGAACAGTGTAACTGAATTACAACATGAAGAAAGGAGAACATGAAGTACCACCCCTAGCTTTCTCACCCCTAGCTATTCTACCCCTGGCTCGGGGAAAGCAGCAAGAAGAGACACATTCTCTCTGTCTCTCTGTCTCTGTCTCTCTGTCTCTGTGTCTCTCTCTGTCTCTCTCTCTGTCTCTCTGTCTCTGTCTCTCTGTCTCGGTCTCTCTTTCTCATCCTTCTCCATCTTTCCTCCTCCTCCTCCTCTTCCTATTCCTCCTCCTCTTCCTCCTCCTCCTCCTCCTCCTCCTCTTCCTCCTCCTCCTCCTCTCCTCCTCCTCCTCCTTCTTCCTTTGATACAGCCTCTGGTAGATAGACAATGCTCCAGTGGAAGACCACACATCCAAGAATGAATAGGCAGATTGAACTAGAATTGATAAAAATTGTTTAAACTAAGAATTGTTTAAAAAAGTCCATAGCTCTGTGGATACTGTGGATAGAGAAGGGAGGTAGATCTGGGAGGAATTAAAGGAGGGGCTGTATAAGATAAAACATATTTTTTCAAAACACAAATAAAATTTAATAATAATTTTTCATATGAGAATAAAAGATTTTTTTCTAGTTTGCATTCTGCATATTTTTTAGCCTACTTTATTATATCCATGATCAAGAAATGAAGGCCATCATCTGTCACCGTTTACTCACTGAGCTGAACTGCTGGCTTAACTGCTGCATTTCAGACTATTTTCTGAACTTTCCTTTACTATACAATTTTCATCAGTTGTGAAGGCCATAAAGTTCTCAGGGAAGACATACTCCTAGGGAGTATTCTAGATGGCTGTTAGGGGAGAATGATTAAAACACTTGATATGATTAGTATGTATAGAGTCCATTTCATTTCATTTAAATGTGAATATTTTTTAAAAAAATAAAGTCAAGTGGATCTGTTTGTGTTGTATTTTTATATGCAAATCAGACCTATTTTCAGTAGTTTTACTTGAGTTACTATGTCTGGTTTATGTGCTTTTAAAAATTGAGAAAAATAAATGATTTTATTTTGACATTGTCATGATGATAAATTTTGGACATGCAATTTTTCACGTTTCTATTTAACCCACATTTTAAGTATCATCACAGTGTAGTAGATTGTAACAGTCTCTGTCTTTGAAAGTTTCTATTCCCAACTAAGATTGGTCCCAATTTCTTCATTTGTGATTTGATAATAATTCAGGTACAATAAACACAAGTTGTCAAGTTTCCTAGAATATCTTAGAGGAAACAATGAATATACCCTAATATTGTTTTAAGCCCCCAGAATTATTAATAGAATGTTACTTCCTTAGAATATTTAGCAAATTTATTATGAAACTTACAATGTAGAAGATATTTAAGACACAAACAATACATTGCATATATATATGTATACATACATATATGACAAACCTTAGAGAAAATAGATCTCAGGAGAAATAATACCAAAATTCTAAAATTCATTATAATGGTTATTTCTTCCATAAACCATTTCCATAGATCACAATTTGTTACAATAGTAATTTATAGATATTTTGACAGACCAGAGATGATGGCTTCTGGTAGAATGCAAAAACATTCTCAAATGTATTTACTCCTAATTGCATTTAATTTCATATTACAATGATTAATCAGAATGAATGTCTCCATTTTCTGCTGTTTTAACTGCAAGAAATGATCTCTTCTGTTTTTATCCTATTATAAGGATCGTTACAAAAATGGGAAACAATTAACACTGGGTTTAATGCCTGAGTGCTATAGAGCTGAAGTAATTGCACTCAAGGTCTGCTAACTTTTTAATCAGGCATTTGGTTGCAAGCTGCTCACAATTGATTCTGAGAGAACTAACACTGTCTAAGGGAAGAAGCAGGTGTGCCAAAAACGCAGGCATGTTGGCAAAACAAATGAAAGGTTTTCAAAGGGGAAGGAGAAGAAGAAAATAGCAAAAATCAACGCAAAGTAAAGTGCTTATCAGCAGGCCGTTTCCTTGCTGGGGCCTGTTATTGAACAAAGCCAGAGGTGCACAGAAGCACAGTGGTAAGGACCCCACTGACCAACTACTTTCACACAGTATTTATCAAAGCTTAGCAGTGAGGAGCCTGTCCACCCCAAAGTTAGGGAATTGAGTTAATTAAAGGAGAAGACTTCAAATTTCCATATTCAGTAGAGTTAGAACACAATCAGAGGAGTCTGAAATTACATTATAATTAGAAATGCTCACTGTTCCTTGCATTAGGGATACTCTTTGAAAAACAAATTTGGGAAAGTGCTTTGTTCTCTCCTAAAGAAAAATATGAACTCTACGAATTTCCTCTGAAAGCTAGTGATTTTTTTTCTCCCTTTAATAACTGTCTTAATGTCAGTCTTGTACCACAGAAGTCATTGCTGGGAATGTTTTTTTTTTTTCATTCATTTAATGGTGCATACAGTCTTCAAGAACATTGGTGGGAGAATTTCCATATCCCTCCTGCATTCTCTTTGAATAGATCTTTGAAGAATGGATACTTTTAGAAAAATTCATTCATAGCTTATTAAGACAAGAAGTAAAGCAATATATAATACATATTATATATACATATATGTATTTATATGTATATACAGATATATATGTATATATACATATATATATGTATATATAATTGCCAGTCTAATTTTTGATGATCACTATGTATGCTGTTGAAAGCTCTTGGATCATACGGAGTCCAGTAAATGTCTGATTTGACCATCCTCTGAGAGATTTCCAAGATACTTGCTAGTGCCTTTTGATGCCTGAACTCAGAAACAAGAACATTTGAATATTTAAAGAGTAAGACAAAGCAGAACTAGCTTTTCCAGCTGACGAGCGAGTCAGAGTAAGAACAAACTCAAGAGTGCATCAGCTATGAGCTTCCTCAAGCAAAATCCTGTGTGCAATTGAATTATGCTTGTTTGCCTGGACTACCAGGCAATCCATTTTAGAATTCATTAGGATGCCTCAGGGTTCAGAATAAGGTAGATAGAGATCAATGAATCTAAAAATGTTACACACACAAGTTACTCAAGTTTCTATTCGATCTCAGTTCCAAACAAGTTCTGGAAGACTGAGGTCCCCTGTGTGCATCACTTCAGATTTCAATGATCTCTCCTTTGGCTTCTCCTTGTGCAAACAGCTCTCCCTGAGCCACCGCAACATCTGTTGTTTTCATGTGAAGGGCTAATACAAATGAAAGGAAGGCACCTGGCATCTGGCCACCTGCACGCAAAGCCACTCAGTCTTAAGGGATTCTCTCAAAGCTGGGATCTCAAGCATTTCAGGAAGTATGCCAAAAGGAGGTGAACAAAGAGATTGGCAGGCACCTCATAGCCCTTAGTGACCCAGATTACATCACAGGGCGAATTGTACCAGCATGACATTTTTGCAATTTCTGATCCCAAATGTGACTTTACACAAATTTTTATCACCCTGCAGCATTCTAGTAAAATTTTGAAATCTCGTAATTCAAAATCCCTTTGGAATCCAGTACATATGCATGATGTGTGTACACATAAAGGTGGGTTTGGGTGAATTATATCCCAAGAACCCTTGAAATATGTGTTGCAATAGCTGGTCATGTTGGTGGAGGAAGGAAAGGAATGCTATACTTAATGGCACGATTTGAGCACTAAATGTCATTGTTTTGCATGAAGTATGTATCTAGTGTGATGCTACTTATAAACCTGATGGTCAACATTCTAACAGTTACATGCATTGGGTAATTTTATGTTGACTTTACCCAAGATAAACAAGTATGGGATGAAGGAGTATCCATTGAGAAAATGCCCCCACGACATTGGCCTATGGGCCATTCTACAATGCTTTTCCTTAATTAGTCATTGATTTGGGAAGGCTCAGACTATTGTCAATGGTCCTGGATGGTATAAGAAAGCAGGCTAAGCCAGCCATAAAGATCAAGCCAGAAAGTAGCATTCCTCCATGGCTTCTTTTTGAATCCTGCCTCCAAGAATCTGACTTAAACCCCTTCTCCAATTTCTCTGCGTGATGGACTATGAACTATAAGCAGAAATAAACCCTTTCCAGATTGCTTTTTATTATGATGTTTTACTACATCGATAATAACCCTAACTGAGACATTCTATAAAATAGGAAATCTATCAAATAGTCCTTCCCTTGGATAGATTTCATTACTTTCTTTTCAATGACTTAAGTTTGTTCTTATTATTTACCATCATATTTATATTAAAAATAAAGAGTACATTCTGTAACTTGTTTGAATGGTATCAATAGCATACAACACAATTAGAAATAAACCTTTCTCACTGAAAAGTAATGAGTAACAGTAGAAACAAACCACTACTACTTTAATATGTACTTAACGTCTATGTATTTCTTATATTTATTCCAATTTCCATGGTTGAAATAAAAACACATTTAGTTTAGCTTATGAGGTCCATTTAGTATTTAAAGATTATTTATCCATTGGTTACAGACCATTGCTTAGACTATCCAGAATAAGCTATCCTAAGGTGATGTTCAGTCATTATCATTTATTGGTTAATTTAATTTTTATTTTCTTGCTCATCCTCAATGCATATATGAATGTGTATGTGTATACTCATCATTCTTATCTTTTTGCCATGTCATTAACATGAATTACTTTCACATTTAAAGGCCTAAATCATTAAGTCTGATAGAATTGAGCTAAATAGCTATTTGTTTATTCATAATATTTCCAGGAAAATGTATACATACATTGACTCGGGGTATGTCATATAATCAACATGACCAGAAAGTGTTATGTTGCAATTTACCAATGTACTTACTTAATGTTTGTTTAAATAATGATGCCATTTACTTTTAAAATCTGTGGTTTCACTATTCTGGCAAAATACTAGTATACTAATAACCAAGGATATTTGTAATAACATTTTCAAAAATACTGGTTTCTTCTCACTTCATTAAGAATCTTATTTTTAATATCATATTCATAAAATTCCATTGTAATATTAAATCTCTTTACAGCAAAGGAGATATTAAACTGAGGTTTCAGTAACAAATCAGGAGTTCTAATTTGTACTACCAATTGTCTGTGTCCCAAATCATGGTGCCACATTAGAATGAGGTGTAGAATAATAACTTTGGGAACAGACTTTTAGCAGTCTTGGTAATCCATGAAATTATTTGGTGGTTCTTCCTTTTTCTCATATATATTACTATATTTGTCAAGAAAGAAGTTTAACTATATGGTAGCACGTCTTAATTTTCTCCTTTAGTTTTAAGGTACATGTATTCCCTTCATTTCCCTAACTTTTCCTTTTTTTTTTTTAATTGCTACTATTGTTGCTTTACCCTCCCAAAGCCCTCCCTAGCTCTTTTTTGTGTCTCTATTTTCTGTTCTCAGCCTAATTCCAACTATTCAAAGTGCAGTGTGTCTTTTCACAAAGGTGGGTGAGCTGATGTGGACAGTGTATGTGGGTTTTGATATATTTTTATGTAGAAATAATAACTAGGCTAGTCTCCAAAAAACACTGGAGTATAATGAATAACTACCCAATTCGTGGTACACTATGCAAGATATCAAAATGTTGCTTGTTGGTGGATCCTAAATATACTGTCTGAAAACAGATATTTAAATATCTCTGACAGTTTTAGCCAGGTGAATCCTAGGCTGCAACCTAGTGACTTAGCTTTTCTTTGGGCATAGGAAACATGGATACTCACCACCATAACACCACAGCATACAACTAAATGAACCATCATTCACTGAGGCTTAGATTATAGAGAGAATACTGAACAAAGAGAACCATTATAGAACAGTAGAGTTTCTATGGGAGAGAGGATATTTATTGTTTTTGAATGTTCACTACCTGTGGAGAAAGAGTTGTCTTGCCTATTTATAGCACATGAGCTGAGACTTTGATTTTCTGACACTTCTCCTGAGGTATGTTCTGAGTCAACATTTATACAAGGTGATCTAAGAACACAGTATAAAATGGAAATTAACCTTTGGATAATAGACTCAACTACTTGATTATAGCTACTAAATGACCCATATGCCCAACTTTAAATATTCAATGCATTTCTGTGAAAAACCTATTTGAAAGAAAAAAAATGATCATTTTTGTCTAATATCTGATGTTTCTTGACAGTGAACAGAAAAAGAATGTAACAAAATTTAACCTTCAGTGCAGCGATACTGGGGATTGAGGACTGCCACGGAGTTTGGGGCGTGTGGGCCCCACTGTCATGGATGAATTAATGATTATAAGGAAGGACTGGAATCAGTTAAATCTCATGTGTTCTGTGGAACTCTCCTGCCCTTCTGCCTTTCACCATGGGATGGCCCAGCAAGAAATCTCTTGCCATGAGCCTTTTGATCTTAGACTTCCCAGCCTCCAGATATGTTAAGACATAAATCTCTCCCCCACTTCCTTTGTTAATAAGTTATCCTGCCTCAGGTATTCTGTTGCACCAGGACAGGAGAGACTGTGCAATATTTTCCCTTCTTTCTTACGCCTAGGTGGAGTTGCTCTTATAAAGTGTTCCAGAGAAAATATCTCAGAGGTGTTAGTTGAAAATATAGTTAGTTATTTATTAGTTAGAGTTGGTTTAGTGAGTTGTAGTTCGTTATTTTATTTTGCAGTGTGTTATTTGTAGAGAATTTTAAACGACCAAAGAAATGTTAAAAAAAAGAAAAAGAAAGAAAGAAAGAAAAAAGAAATCAATGATTTAAAATAGTAGTGAGGATATAAGTAAAAGCCAATCAAAATTCAGCCAGGTGAACTTATGGCTAAAAATAAAATTCCGTAAATCATGCTTGTTTTGAGGATACAGTCTGATTTCAGCTGGAATCCTAATTATGCCTCTGTTTTCCATTTCCTTTAGTGACTATGTATTTACAGATGAAGAATCTTATTTCTTAGAGAAATAATTCACTCTAAGTGAACATTTTTCTTTTCCTCTTAGAAACCACGGAATAGAGATAACTCTGGAGCTTGACACTTTGATTCGAGTGCCTGTGCCAGAGGATGAGTGTCCTTCACTTTGATCTTAGATCCAGGAACTAACTTTAAGTGACACTTCTCATTACCCCTCACCAGCTCTTCCCTAAAGCTTCCTGCACCTTCCCAAGCTGTGAACACAACCTCTCCTGGCGGCACCAATATTGTTTGCTGAGTAATATTTTGTTTTGAATGTACAGCTTCAGGATCATTTGCTAATTAAAATTGCTTACCACTGAGAGCTCCCCTGAGGTTTGCCCTTGTTTATTTGGGTTAGACCATGAAAGCATGGTTGAGCCAAGTCAGAGACCATAATTTGCTGCCAACTGAAATGGAAACATTAGAGGAAAAAGAGTGATAAAACTTGCTCACAGTTTTCTTCACATGCAGATACAGTTAGTTTTAACATGATCCGAATAAACACACGCATTGGTGCATAAATGGACACTGAGAGACAAAGCTTCCCTGCAGAGCTCAACTCTGACAGAATTCGATGCTTGGTATAGTGCAGAGAGGAACATCTTCTGGGGAAAATGCATTTGTGATTGTTTTATACGCTGAATCACATAGCGCTGAGTTCTAATACTTTTGGACATAGTTGACATGTACTGTCTTTGATATGTAATAATCCAAGTCAATTTTAACGTAGTTTAGTCTCATTTTCATCCAGGAAATTAGTGTGGTATTCTTGTTACTATTACATTCCCACATTTGTTTAATGTGACATGGTGATGAATATTACTGTGTGTGTGTGTGTGTGTGTGTGTGTGTGTGTGTGTGTGTGTGTTGGAAGATAGGGATGGGAAGTTTTAGGAACTGATTGCTTCTGTGAATCTGGTAACTCTGAGATTAAATGTTGAGTATATATGGTATGAATCAAAAGGAAAAACAGCAACAACAATAAAAACAAAACTATTGAATTTCCTGATCTAAAAGCAATATAGAAAATGAGATCTAAATATGCAACTATTTAATACCGCCCCCACCCCCATTTTATCTTTGCAGAGTGATGAATCCAAGTAGGGAAGGATTTACACCAGTCAGACTGAGGAGATATTTGAAGAAGTAAGTGGTAAGAAAAGACCAATAGGTTGAAGACAAGCTTTAGGTGTGGTCTCATCTGATCTTCATATCAAAATTACTCTATGGCAAATAGCGGAAAAGAAGGAGGCCGGATGTACATGCTTTAGTTTTGTAATATTTGGGCATTTGTCGTGAACTTTAACTGTGAGAAAGATGATTACTAGCAGATTCAATTCTGAAAAGCAATAGTTCCATCCTAGATGTAGTTGAACTGTAGAGGACCAGGATTTATTTACTTAGAGGTTAAAGTTAAATATTTACCTATGCTATATTTGTAGTGGGACATGAAAAATTAATGTCATTTTTGTTTCAATTTTTTTAACAATGAAAATTAGTTTTCTGATAGGAGAGTAACAGCATAAAGAATTCACAGGAACATAATCATAGAAGACAAATGTCTTATCCCTGAAGAGATTATTGTACCAAATGCTATTTTCTTGTTATATTTCATAATTTCTAACATATTTCACTTATGTTACTGAAAAGTTAGTGTCTCAGGAAATTAAAAAAAGTTACATTTGAAAAGGCGCATGTTGATCCAAAGCGGTAAATAAAAAGTAAATAAATAAATAGATAAAGGAAACTTCTTCAGATATTGCTTTGCAGCTCTGAAGACAGCAGGATTTTTCCAAATATCATGAGAAAAAAAAATCTGGTCAGAACCTGACAGCATAAGAGAAAAATGCCACTGAATTAATACTGCCTTAGAAGGCCTTGGGTAAATAGAGAATATATTATCATTTTGGTAGTGAGTGACACCCAGAAACTGAAGGAATAAACATGGAGGCATCATAGCTAACATAAGAAAGTGGGCATCTTTTCAAATGTAAATTCCATGTTTGGAAGAGTTGTTTCGTGACTGTTTTATTTATAGGTAAGTATTCTGACATGCTGCCCTGGTTACTAATCCTTACATTTGTACCCTGTCTCTTTTATATATAAAGTTCACTCTGGTTTATGTACTGTTGGAAATTAGAGATGTGCACATGCCTTAAGATTTCAGAGAATCCTGTTTAGATAGGATCTGATCTAAAAAGAGGCATATGTTAAATCTTCTTACTTGAGGCCAGACTCTCGTCTAACTCTGCACCCCACAGTGCTCATTCGAGTGAAGAGTCATCTTTGAAGGCAATTGGAGCTTCTTGGTTGGCTGAGCACCATGGAGCTTGGAGCAAGATTAAAAAAAGAACCACAGACTTTCAAGTATAATTCTGCTAGTGGGACATACTGAAGCCATCCAGGCTGACAACTGTGGGTTGGGGCTCACTGGCCTGTTAGCCACATAAAAATACACAGCATACCTCTGTAATCATATACCAAACAAAAGGCATTAACAACTCAGACAAAAGGTACTAATTATGCTCAAGACTAATTTTATTGAAGGTTCCCTGTAAATAAATGTGTGCATACACATACAATTGTCCTGTTTAGAGTTCATCCTTCTATTGGTGTCAAGATATAGAGAAGTAAGGCATTGGTTTTATTTGGTTTTCATTAGCATAGAATAGAAATAGCATAGGTAAAGACTGTATTAGTAGCTTATTTTAACCTAAAGGAAAACTGGAAGTTTAAATAAATGTAGTTTCCCTACACTCAGCAACTTTTAAGTTCTAACTAACTGCTTGTCACTGTGCTCAAAATTTTTAAAAATTAAAAAAATTAAAAATAAGACACTTCATATTCTATTACTAAATATGAAGGAGAGTTTGAAATCTGTTCAAGTGACCGTGATTCACTATCAAGTTTGGGAACATTGGACTTGATGATATTCTGTGGTCAACTCCCTCAAGAATTCAAGAAAGATTTCCTTTTAGCTATGATCTAGTTAGTTAACCCTGTAATGATAATATGCTTCTAGAGGCAGGCTTTCTATAAATATTGTATGGTTAAACAGGTCTACTGTATACATTCTTTTCTCTTCTCCGTTTCGCCTCTATTAACTGTTTATTACTATTATCAGTTGTTCTTATCCTGAATATTTGTAAAATTCCCTCCTCTACTTTTAATATCCACTTGAGTCTTTTTTCTTTTTTTTAAATTTAATTAGATATTTTCTTTATTTACATGTCATATGATTTCTCCTTTCCCATTTTCCCCTCCAAAAAACAAACAAACAAACAAATAAAAACATGAACAAACCCCTATTGCCTCCCCCCTCCCCATGCTTGCCAACCCACCCTCTCCCACTTACTGGCCCTCGCATTCCCCTACACTGGGGCACAGAACCTTCACAGGGCCAAGGGCCTCTCCTCTCATTGATGATCGACTTTGCAATCCTCTACTATATGCATGCTGCCAGAACAATCAGTCCCTCCATATATAGTCCTTGGTTGGTGGTTGAGTCCCTGGGACCTCTGAAGGTACTAGTTAGTTCATATTGTTGTTCATACAAAGGGGCTGCAAACCCTTCAAAACTATCAAAATGAAACTCTTTCAAGTGATAGGTAAATTTGCCTTGTTCATGCTTCCATAATGTAGCTTATTCATAAATCTTGGGATTGTTTTGTGGATAAACACACACACACACACACACACAAACACACACACATACACACACACACACACACACACACACACAGTTAAAATGGAAAGCTAACCACTTTTTTGATGACTCTTGATAAGCTGACAATTCAACACCTTTTTCCTTGTTTTTTCATGATGTTAGTTACACTTAAAATCTCAGATTCTCTGTCCAAAGTCTACTAATTCATCAAAAGGGATGGCAATGCCAAGGGGCGTCTTAAGAGTTCCTGCTGAACATCATTTTGATCACCCCTAGATTTCTGTTGCTCTGTGTTTGTAGTCTAAATTGTGGAAGAAACAGATGAATTAGAGAGTCTAGTATGTGCCTCTGCATTGGGAACCTACAACTGTCCTATACAAATGGTTTCCCATTATTTATGTTGGAAGTGATTTTCAGTTGAAGCATATTTATTTAGACTAAGGCTTGTGTCTTTCACATGAGAATAAATAAATGAAAAATTGGAACTCTAATTTTTATGTCGCTGTGAAATATTAGAATAGTGTTTCCTTCGGACACAGTTCTGAGACCTTGGACTTAGACATCAGAAACCAAAAGGTGAAACTAAGGAGGTTGAGGGGCTAGAGCCAGCGGAAAATACTCATACGTGAAGCCAAAACTAGAAACTGAGCACCCGGCTGTGTGTGATGAGAAACCGCAAGCAGAAGCCAAGCTGAGTCAAAACCCAGGACTGGTAGTCATGGCAACAAGGCCACATCCAGGAGTCAGAGCCAGAAATCAGAGCAGGTCAAATATGGAACAGGCTGTTGGTCAGAGTAGAGAGGTGACAGCCAGGGAACCAGACTAGGAAAAAACCAGGGAATGCTTCATGGTGCCCAGACTGCAAAGAAGTTCCTGTGCCCAGGCCAGATGGAATTCTGCTGGATGTCTGGTCACGACTCCAGCTGGCTCACAGTCCCATTCACTGTTCTTGTGCAGATTCCTCCAACTGCCTTCTGATGTTCTATGGTTTC
The DNA here is from genome assembly GCA_019843815.1 of Montemys delectorum. Lineage (NCBI taxonomy): Eukaryota > Metazoa > Chordata > Mammalia > Rodentia > Muridae > Montemys > Montemys delectorum. Next base: position 12,195 of record JADRCD010184323.1, read on the forward strand.
CTATCTTTTGGATGCTCTGAATGCAGCCTCATAAAGCTATTTTGCCAGAAGTTCTGAAAGGTGACTCCATTAACAGAAAATGTCAGAGGCAAGTTAAAAGAGGGTTTTCTTCTTTAAACTACCTATGAAAATATACTATATCTTTAACTGCCATAATAAAATAATCCAAGGACAATGACCACAGAAGTCTGGTATATTATAGAATAAGCCTTCAGAAGCATTATCATGTGTTTATTATGTGTCAGACTATCTATTTAAAAAGCACCGCCATTATTAGTAGTAAAACTGATGATCATTGTTTAACTATAACATAATTAGACTTTATTGTGAGATGGTTTGTGATATTATAAAATTTCATTCTTAGTAATAATGGCTGGCATATTTTCACACTATATTTACCTATACTGTTTGTCTTATTGAGCAGAGCATATGTGATTATGTGAACAGATTATTAGTGTTATTTTCATAACAACTTTTTTAGGTAGGTATTTATTGCCACATGCCTCTTTTTTGAATACAGAATGAAACTGAGACAGTGATAATTGTGAGTCAAATATGGGAGGGGCCAAAAAATAAAACAAAGCCATTATGTAAGCATTAGACACAAAACTATCAGCTTTTGAGCACATGTCTGTAAATTTAACACATTCTATGAAAGTATTCAATTCTGTATCCAGTTTATCTGTACAGTTGCCAGAAGAACATAAAATCGGCGTTATCCCTATCAACACTATGTCCTGTAGGTAAGGTAATAGTATACGCCTCTTAGGAGCAGTTTTAAAGGATTCCCCAGATGACACATGGGGACAAAGTCAGGATATTTATGTTTTTATCCGTTGAGGTAGCACTCTCTGATTCCCATAACTTACAAACATTAGACACTCATTAAATTGCACAGTAATCTGAAAAGTTGCCTTTACTACATTAATCATAAAGTTTTCCATTGTCTATTTTCAAAATAAAAACATAAAAATAGAGATTCATATTTTTTCTTATTCTAAATTTCGAAGTCTACTTTTTTGAAATGATGGGACATTTTTCCCAGGCAATGTTGTTAGCAGCCCTCCTCTTGGAAATTATGGCGCTAGGTTTTTGGGATTTCCAAACTACAATTTCAGTGTTTAACAGGCAATACAATGGCCCATCCCAAGTCAGATAAAATAATCCCTTTAACTTATCCAAATGAAAATTATATATATAATGTGAATATATGTAATATATACATATATATTACATATATATACTGGTGTTAATTTTGGTTTTCTGGATGTTTCTTGAATGATGAAATCATTTGTGAAGAAGGAAAAAGAACAAAAATGACTATGGCTGGTGAAAGCAAAGGGAAGAAAGAGTGGTAGCAAGGGCATTTTCTTAAGCCTTGTCTACCTCAGAATAGCTCTTCTCAAATTATGCAGTACTCACAAATATGGTGGTATAAAATTTGGATGTTCTTTTATTGTCAGGACCCTTGATTTTCTATAAGAGACCTACAAAATGATATTATAAATATATTGTCATAATGTTTTGAAACAAATATATATATATATGTATATGTGTGTATATACATATATATGTGTGTATATATATGTAAATTAGAGTTAATTTTGTTTTTCTGGACATTTCTTGTATGGTGAAATCATTTGTGATGAAGGAAATAGGAACATGCATAATTAAGTTTTACAGACATCCTGGCAGTCTAGGCTGAGGTTGACAGACACAACAGAGTTCTCGGGGCACAGGGTATCATCCCCTAAGTTACAGTAGTGTATTATTTAATAGACTTGATACATTTTCCCTCATTTATAAAAGTTTGGATAAACATAAATGTGCTCATGTTTGACATTGTTCATTTTGTTGTAAAGACCACTATTATTTTCTGCCCACTACAAAACGTACCTATGACAAACAATGTAGCTTTGTAGCACTGTGCACAGGAGTGCAGCATTATCAACTCTCCTCCTTACAACTGGGTAGAAGTGGTATTCAGCTTCATAAGGAAATAAATCATAATAAGCAACTGCGTGTGTACTATTAACTAAGTATTTATGATAAACCACAAATGTGCTCATGAAACATAGTTTTAAATAGATGTATTATAAGCTTGTTCTAAAGATTTACAAATAAGCAATACAGAAAGTTATACATTTTTGTCTACATCTAATTTTACAGTGCAATAAGCACAATGAATAAAGCACAGTGAATGATTTGAACAGATACAAGCTTCAGAAAGTCGGGAGTTAAATAGAGAATTTGTGTCTCAGTAAGATTTTACAGCTTTAAGTCCTAACAGTCTTATTGAGTAAAGCAAACTTGGGTGACTTTTTGGCTCTTTTTTTGTCGAAATTTTAATGAGCTATAAAGACATTTACAAGTTGTCTTTTAATAAAAGGATATTATTCCTTTGTATGTCTCTTGCATGTTTTGATGCCTTTCAAATGAAGTAATAAACAATAATATTTTGTTTTGTTTTTTTGTTTTTCTTTTTATTCATTTGGGTGTTTGTTTGTTTGTTTTGTTATGTCAAGGTAGTTTCTCCGTGTATATTTAAGTATCCTGGAATTCTCTATAGATCAGACAAGCCTTGAACTTAAAGAGATCTGCCTAGCACTGTCTGAAATTAAAGGTGTGTACCAGCACCACCTAGTGGCAATAATGCATTTTTTAGTGTTTTTCAGCCTTTTTTTTTCCCTCACTACACTTACTTTTTTTTTTTTTTTTAATATTTTCCATATTTACATTTCAAATTTTATCCCCTTTTATGGTTTCCCCTCCAAAAAAAATATTCCCTCCCCCGTCCGCCAGCTCACCAACCTACCTTCTCCTGCTTCCTCTCCCTGGTATTCCCCTACGCTGGAGACTCTCTTGCCCTTGATGACCAACTAGGCCATCCTCTGCTATACATGTGCTGCTGGAGCCATGAGTCCCACCATGTGTACTCTTTGGTTGGTGGTTTAGTCCCTGGGAGCCCTGAGGGTACTAGTTAGTTCATATTGTTGTTCATCTTAAGGGGCTGCAAACCCTTCAGCTCCTTGGGTCCTTTCTCTAGCTCCTTCATTGGGGACCCTGTGCTCAGTCCAATGGATGATTGTGAACTTCCACTTCTGTATTAGTAGGACAGATTACTCTTAATGAGCCCAAAAGTCACAAGATCCTACCATCAGGGAATGACCCACTGCCTACTAAAGGTCTTGGAACTCTGCAATACTGATAGTAATTTTGTTATTGCTATTTTCTGCGGTATTTGTAAGTGAATTACACTATTTTTAATTCATTATAATACACTATATTGCCTAGTTTTCTAATTGTAAGCAATTGATTTACAGTAAGATGAGATTTCTAGATGAAACGTAGTGATAGTGGTAATTTAGAGTGATGGGGTTAATTTAGCCCAGCTGAGGAATATTTCTGTTCTCACCAACCAGATTATCAGATGTAGTTCTAGTGGATTTAGTGAAAATACTTCCCTTTTGCTCTCCTCCCCCCTCCCCTCCCCTTCCTTCCCCTCTCCTCCTCTCCCCTCCCCTCTCTCCCCTCCCCTCCCCTCTCCTCTCCTCTCCTCCACTCTCTTCCCTTCCCCTCCCCTCCCCTCCCCTCTCTGCTCCTCTCCTCCACTCTCTTCCCCTTCCTCCCCTCCCCTTTTTCCATCATGTCTCCTCACCTTTTGGCTTCTTTTCCCTTGGGTCCCTCTTACTTGATTTTCCCCACCCCCACACTCAAGATGTAGCCCAGCCTAGCTTGTTGGGGATTTCAGAGCCCAGGTTTTATCGGTAAAAATGCTGATAACCCTAGTTATAAATTCATCAAAGAAATATAAGATTTTTTTCTTTTTAGTCCTTACACATTAACTTTATATGCAATCTCTATTTTTTTTTTT
>JADRCD010184324.1:0-21855 GCA_019843815.1 Montemys delectorum
TGTGTGTGTGTGTGTGTGTGTGTGTGTGTGTGTGTACATGCATGCATGCATTTGTATGCAGTCGTAATTGTTAAAGAATAAGAGACCATGAATTTGAAAGGAAGCAGTGTGGGGGAGACATGGGAAGAGTTGAGGGAGGGGGAAGTGATATAATTATATTTTAATTAAATAAAAAAGCCCAAACAAGACCTGAAGAAGTACACCACCAGAAGACAGTCCGACATGGAAGCAGGGACTCTTATAGGGCCCTAAACTTGGACAAAGTACTGCAAGAAACTAAGACATGCGGAGAGCGGGAGTAACTGTTTTTCTTAGTGATAAATGCCCTAAGTGCTTATCCAGCGCCAAGTGGTCCCCCTGAAAACTATACACACTCAAGTAACACTAAACAAAGCATACAGGCTGTACTTATGTATTAGGTAGGAGTGTGTGTGTGTGTGTGTGTGTGTGTGTGTGTTTGTGTGTATGTGAAAGAGACAGTGTTTTTTTAAAGGCCATGATTTCAAAAAGAAGCTAGAGGGAGTTCATTAGAGGGACTGGAGGGAGAAAAGGGAAGGGGAATTAATTTTTAATTCATTATGTAATTAAACCATTTAATTAAAGTAAAAGTAGTTAATTTAATAAATATTTTAGAAGAAACATCCTTTGGCATAGACATTAACAACCCCAGGGTAGACCTGTGACAGCTTGTCTAGCTCACAAGCTCCAGAGCTCAGTGTTGACAGCAGAGGAGGCTCTATAGACACACCAGCAGACAGAGTGGAGTTGATCAGTGCAGCATGCTTTTGTGGGTTTTGAAGATGTTTCATTCAAAGTGTGAAATTTACAGCAAGCTTCGAAGATTAAAGCTGTACCACGGAGGGAGACTAAGGCAAATGCAGACCTTTTTTACAAATGCCTCTTGACTGTCAGGCTCAGTCTATGTGTGAAAACAAGACTCTAACTTCTACTGAGGCCCCTCCCGGGCCTGGAAGGGTCAGTATCAGACAGCAGAAGAGAAACCATTCAGTGTTATCTCTAATGTCTTGTTAGCTCCTTGGGTTTTCCCTCCTAATCCCCTTTACTTCGCTATTGGTGTTATTCGAACTTAATTGTTTTAAGTGATGACGTTTTCGGATTTCACCCTCTCCTTACCTTGTCTGATTCTGCCTTTTTCTTTACTGTGGATGCACATGCTTCCCTTGCCTTTTCCATTTACTAACCTGTTTTACTTTCTTCCTTCACCTCTTTTACTTAACTTTGCTTATCTTCATTTTCTGTCTCCCTTTTTTGCCTCATCCAGTTTTTTTGTTTGTTTGTTTGTTTGTTTAACCTCTATCCAGGTCGATTATTCAACACAGGGCTTAATACAGAATGTTTTTGCTATTTTTGTTTCGGTTGTATGAGTTGTGGAGTAGTTGGCCTTAGTCAGTTTTGTCTATGTCTGTACCTGGCTTGGTTTGGGGCTGCTGCTGTTACAGTGGTCTCTTTTCTCTTCTGTTTGTGGTATTGGGTGTTGAGCTTCTCACTAAAAACAGCCCCAGATGAGCCAGAAGAGCACGTTCTATCAACTAGTGTAGAAATACCAACAGAGCCACACAGGGAACATGGAAAGGCAAAGGAACAGGAGTCTTAACAACAACAAAATAATAATAATAATAATAATAATAATAATAATAATAATAATAACTACTCGATAACCACAAACACTGAATGCTTAAGGTGCTAGACAAAGATTCAAAAGTCTAACTTGAAAATCCACCAGTGTTTTTGTCTTTCACATGCTAGGTGAAAAGTTTGGTGTTTTACATACATAAACCTTTCTATTTCCTTTATTGTCAGCTTCTGCTTGCTCTCTATAGGCACTGGAGTACTGTTGTATGCGCTATTATTGAGGACTGAGCAAAGTGGTGGGTCCCTGTCTTCACAATACGTGCCATCTAACAGGAGGAAAGAGCATTCTAGCAAATAGTCCATTCTATCACAGTTGCAGGGAGAAAGTTCTAGAAACAAGCTTTATAGACAGAGTAGATAAGAAAGGCCTTTGTGAGCAGATGACCACACAGAGACTTTGACACCAGTCTGTGGCCTGCCTTCCATCCCTGCTCATTTTCCCACTGGGGGCACCTGAGGCTGTCTAAACATCTGGTTTTGGTGAACTGTGAGTTATCATCCATCAACAAGGCCGATTTCTTGTCCATTCAAATAGTTAGTTCTCTATGTAGCCAGGGTGGTGGAAAGCAGGAAATGAATATTGAGTGGAGTGGCTCATTTCTCAATGTCCAGAAAGCTGAAGCAGGTGCATAAAGAGTTCAAGACCAGCTTGAAGTACAAATTGAGACCCTACCCCAAATGAAAAACAATGACAGAAAGTTTTGTTTTTCAATAGAAATATTATATTTTTATATACAGTATTATATGTATCAATTATTTCCACTTCTTGAGAATTGAATATTTCAGATAATGGATTTTTCAAATTTTGGAACATTAGTATATGCATAATGAGACCTCTTAGAGATGGGAATCAAGTTCAAACATGCAATCATTAATGGTTTTTATGCACGTTGTTCACATAGCTTCAAAGTAATTTTACATAGCATTTTATTTTTATTTAGTGAGCATGCTTTTGTGTGTGTGTGTGTGTGTAAGTGTATGTGTGTGTGTATGTGTGTGTAAGTGTGTGTGTGTGGGTGTGTGTAAGTGTGTGTGTGTGTGGGTGTGTGTGTGTAAGTGTGTGTGGGTGGGTGTGTAAGTGTGTGTGTAAGTGTGTGTGTGTGTGTTTGTGTGTGTGTGGGTGGGTGGGTGGGTGTGTATATATGGTCAGGAGATTGTTCTTCAGAATCTAGAAGAAGACATTTGTTCTCTTAGAGCTGAAGTTACAAACAATTGTGAGCCATTCAATGCAAGTGCTAAGAATTAAACTGTGGTCTGTGTTCTCTCCTGCTGAGCCACCTCTCCAGCCCCTTCAGAAGCATCTTTGATAATAGTGGCCATGAAACACATTTTTATAGTGTGGAGCCTCCCACTTGTGGTGTACGGCCAACAATCTAAGAGGATACGCACGAATTAAAGTGCCAGTGTGTGTAGGGGTGGGGTGGGGGGCTTCGCGTGTCCATGGAGCTGAAGTTTTGTGAGTTCAGGACATTTGGGCCTTCAGCTTCTCAGATTAAGGATGATCCGCCTGCATTTTATGCTGGTTTGTTATCACTGTTGTTATTCTTTTCGTAAGTGGCTAAGATTAGTGCATACATCTCAAATAAATGTGGTTTGCACTTTAAAGATATGCCTCCTGTTTAGAAATCCTCAAGCGCGTTCTTATTTCTACCGCACAGTAGCGTGCAAAGGCAAGGGATTATTATCGTTGTTCTGATAAGGTCACAGTACGTTTTTTTATCGGTGGATTAGCTCCATTTATTTCTTTATGGCTAAGCATAGTCAATTTGTTTCGCGCTTACTCTAGTCTAACCAGTGAATCTGTGTATCTGTCTGTTCCTATACTTGCCTTTGAAGCATTACCTAAACTAAAGCAGCATGAAACCAAAGAAAGGAGCCGCGCTCCACGGTGGGTCTGCTTCCCCTCGCTCATTTCCAAGAAATCACTGCGTCTTCTGCTTAAAGGGCACACTGGATGTCTCTGAACCATCTGGATAGCTGCGGCAGCGCACCTCCTCCCCAGAGTGCGGAGTCATTCCACATGGTCCCTTTGTGCCGTCGTTCTCCTCTGCCTGTCCTCTCTTCCCCTCACCCGCCTCTTGATCACCTTCACTCTTGAAGGTTAGTGCTCCTGGGAGCTAACTGGCATGGCCTCTTTTATCAGCACCTCACAAACACCTAAACTATTGAAACCTTCTCTCTAGGTCATGAGTTTAGTTGTCTGACTCCAAATCTAACGTCTTACTTCATAGTCCCCAAACCCAGGTCTTCATTCACAAACCCCAAACGAGTAAGATCCCTGCTCCGCTGCTTTGTTTTGCGCCCTTCATGGTCTTCGTGGTCTCCATATTTATACTTCCTTAGTTTCTGCAGAGCGTCGGAGTCATCTTTGACTTCATTCCTTCATTTCTCACACTCAGTCTACAAAGAAGGCATTTCAGACTCTATTGGTGATCAGTGTGTGTGTGTGTGTGTGTGTGTATGTGCGTGTGTACCTGTGCTTATGTGTGTACATGTGTGTGTATATGTATGTGTGTATATGCAAATATGTGTATACTTGTGTATGCATATGTAATGTATGTACATGTGCTTATGTGTATATGTGTGCTTATGTGTGTATATATGTGTGTGTATATATGAATATGTGTGTATGTGTGTATATGTGTTTATGTGTATATGTGTACCATGTATGTGTTTTATGTGTGTATATGTGTGTATATATATGTGAACATGTGTATATATGTGTTTATGTGTCTATATGTGTATGTGTGTATATGTGAATATGTACATATGTGTATATATATATGTTTAATGTGTATATGTGTACCTATGTATGTGTTTGTGTGTTTGTATATGTGTGCATGTGTGTATGTGTGTATATGTATATACCTGTGCTTGTGTGTGTATATGTTTGTGTATGTGAGCATGTTGTATGTGTGTCTGTGTATTTATGTGTGTATGTGTGTATACGTGTGTATATGTATGTTTGTGTATGTGAGCATGTTGTATGTGTATCTGTGTATTTATGTGTGTATATATGTATATATGTGCATATGTGTATATGTATATGTGTGTATGCACACTTGTGTGCATATATGTGTATATGTGTGCATAAGCATGTATGCATGTATATATATATATGTGGGTGTACAAGCACTTGTACATGTAAGTGTGTACACACTTAACTTCCATTGCTTTTTCATAAGCACCATCACCCCGTGAATGGATGAAAGCTATTGCATCTCACCTCTACTTTTCTCACCATTACCCACCCTCTACACTGTTGAAACTTAAGTCAGTGTTATTCTTCTGAAACATCTATTTCTTTTTTACTCAATTAAAAGCCAAACTCTCTAGAATGAATGGTAAGATATTAAGATATTATGAGATGTATAGCCCTTTCCTGCCCCAATTTTGATTCTGACATCATTTCCTGCTTCTCCTGTTCTTACCTCACTGGTCAGGTCTTCTGGGACACACTGGGTGTGTGCCTCCCTCAGGGCCTTTGCATCTGCTCTTCTCTCTACCTGGAACATTTTTCCTCCTGGGTCAGACATAGATAATCCCTTCACTTTTAGGTCCAAACTTGAACACTATCTTTCCAGTGGATCTAAGATCTTTAGAAACTGGCTTCATTGTACTGTGCTAATGAGCAGTGCTCAAAGATCGACATCTTTGACACACAGGATCATCCCAGTGCGTTGGCCCAATTTCCCCAGGGAGTTTTCTACTTGTCTTGCTCACCTGGGGACCTAGGCGAGTAGTGGTTCCCTTTATTATACCCTAGAAACCACCATTCCTTGGAAAAATGATGAGTGCCTTGTCTTACATAGGTAACTCGTCATGTCCACTCAGGAGAACCCCACACTGAATCTACTTGTTTACTTCTCGTAATATGACACATGACTGTGCTCAGGTTAAAGAGAGTGAGAAAAGTTAATTTTACTGGGTACCTAACAGGAGGAAAATTAGAACAGGTGAGAACAGGCTACATGTGTGTGTCAGATTTGTCAAAAATGTGTTTGTTGCATAACAACAGAGATGCCCAAGTGGCATACAAGATTGGCAGCAGGTGTTGGTTATGCTTCTGGATCCTAGTTCATCCCCCCACACCCACAGGATCTATAGCTTCAGAGTCAATCAACCATAAATCAGACATTATTCAAAAGAGTTAGAACTTACACTGCTCATGGACACTCTTATTAACATTATCCTGCTCCTCCCCCATAGTATAGTCTAACAGATATTTAGAATGCACTTCCATTGCAAGCTAGAGACAATTTAAACTGTATTTGAAGCTGTTCAGAGGTTATACGCCAATCCTATGCAATTTTCTAGGCTCCCTGAATTTTGGTACCTGGAACTGATTTTCTATCAGGAAGCCAGATGTTCCTGAAGCTCTACTGCCCCTGGCTACACTTCTCGCATGTATAGGAGACAGCTTGAGATCATCTGCAAAGGCAGATGGACCGACCTCTGTCTAAAGTTTGCTTTGAATGTCAACACTGATGATGCTCTGCACATTAAGAAGACATGAAAAAGAAAGGATCTTGTGTGTCTCTGCATTGCCATCAGGTCCGCTGTGCTTGTTATGGTGGTGACAGAGAAACAAACACCAGTGAATGGATATACACAAGAACTCATTAGGCCTGGGCTTGGAACTGCCTGAAAATAGTGTACCAAAGCTTCAAGTTCTGAGCCAAACGTCACAATGTTTATTTGGGGCCTTATAATAAGTACTGAGTACTGGGCTGGAGAGATGGCTCAGTGGTTAAGAGCACTGACCACTCTTCCAGAGGTTCCAAGTTCAAAATTCCCAGCAACTACATGGTGGCTCACAGCCATCTGTAATGGGCATCCATTGTCACCCTTTGGGGTGTCTGAAGATAGTGACAGTATACTCACACACATGAAATAAATAAGTAAATCTTAAAAAAAAAAAGTACTGAGTACCCCATGTTCTTTTTATATGATGACTCAAATTGTTGAAAGGAACAAACAGGGTTCAAAGTGTAGCTCGGTCAGTAAAGGCTTTGCTGCAATCTCAATACCCAGAATTCAGGTAAAGAATAGCCAAGTTAGCGATACCTTGTAATTCCAGCACTGACTGGATAGAGACAGATTGCTGGAGCTCACAAGCCATCTGGACAGGGTAGTCTATCTGACAAGTTCCAGGAGAGAGGATGACTCTGTCTAGAAAAATACAAAAAGTGTTTGGCACCTTAGGAACACCAATGATGGTTTTCTGGCCTCTACATGTGAACATGCATACTTATGCACAAAATAAGTGAATAAGTAAATGAATAAAATAGCATTGACAACATTATAATGCTGCTTTTTTATTAGCTCACTACTGGCTGCGGGTATTAGAATACCTTGTGGTAAAAACTATGGAAGAGTCAGGCATAGTGGTCACAGCTTTAATCCAAGTACCCTGGAGGCAGAAGCAAGCAGATCTCTATGAGTTCAATGCCAACCTGGTCTATGTAGTGAGTTCCAACAGTCAGAGCTACATAGTGAGACCCTGTCTTGAGACAAACAAACAAATAAACACACGAAAAATTATGGAAGGCTATTATTTCCACCTAAGTTCCTACACCAGACCCAAACAGAACAGAAAAAAAAACAAAAAACAAAAAAACAAAAATCAAAAACAAAATGAGAGGCCTTCTATCAAGTGCTACATGAGCAAATTGAAATTTTAGGAAGCAGAGAGACGGAAAAACACCCAAGTTTTTCCTGGAAGCAGAAGCTGCCGATCTATGGGATCCTTGGAGCAAGGTTGCCCTCTCAGCTCAGCCTGTACCAAATGTCTAACCTGAAGTGACCTGATGCCAACCACTCTGCTTTTCTCCTATGTTCTATTTCTTTGTAACCCCTGTTCTGCCATTGTGTAGCAAGAGTTTTTCATTCTCTTCAGTAGAATGAGGGCTGCCACAGATCCATGAATTACAAATAAAAACCAATTAGATCTATAACTAAATGTTTTGTAATTTTGTCTTTTGATACCAGCTGAAAGTCTCTTATACAATAAAGGGTTTATTATTTCACATAATAAGTAGGTTCTGTTAGCTATTTCGAATCTAAGGAATGCTTAGCCCTTGGGCATAATTTTCTGTAATTCTCATGCCTTTGTTTCATAGTTGCAACCCAACTACTGGAGTTTTAGAAACCATGCTTTATAAAACAGCATGCAAGGACCAGAGAAGATCAAATGTGCTTTGGTCACATTTATAGAATGAGGACTTTTTTTTCTAGAAGTTTTCTTAGGACGATTTCCCCTTGGTCCTCACTGGCCAAGACTGCAGCCTGTTCCATCCTTAAGCTAGCCACTAAGAGAGAATAGTTGCCATGTTTGCTTAACTGGATAATCATGCACTGCCTGAGCTTGGTAGAAGTCCCTGAGGACTTCATGGACATGACTTGAATGTGCTTGAAAGAAATGTATAAAATAGGGAGAAACTGTTGAATAGACCACAGACACTGCCTATCTTGGGTTGGGTTCTCTGCATCCATATTCTTTCCCACGTAGAGACTTTTCAAAATACCACTTCCTACAGACAACATACTCAGCTTGTCCTCCAAGGACATAATCCAAAGTCTGTTCACATGTGTTTGGATTCATATGTGTGTGAGTGTGTGTGTGTGTACACGTGTGTATGTGTATATGTATACACATGTGTGTGCATGTACATGTGTGTGTACATATCTGTATGTATGTGGTTCTAATATTGGTGGGAATTCCACAGTGACAGGATAAATGAACTTGCTAGTGAGAGTAAGGACAAGCAGGTAAAGAACAGAGTTTCTTTTTTTCACGTTCTTTACCTGGACTGCCACCGGAAGGTGCCACCCACATTTACATTGGGTCTTCATGCTTCGAGTCATCTGGTACAAAGCCCTCACAGACATGCCCAGTGGCATTTTTGTTGGTTCCATATGCAGTCACATTAACAGCCAAGATCAGCCATCACAGGCTCTGATCTGACTTTCAAAAGCACTGTGTAGTAGATGAAGGGCAGATGTGTAGTCTCGATTTTATAAGCAATGCCAACTGCCCAAATAAGTCAATCTGACGCTAGTTACTGAGATTCTGTGATACACCAAATGCTGGCCTACCATTATAGAGACACAAGACAGACTCTATTCTAACCTTTAAGAGTTTGTAGTGCACTCTCTAAGGAACTCTTACATGTGAAAATGATGGACTATTATTGGATTAATTAAGAAGAAAATACAATCCCATGTACCCATGCTTACACTTTTCCAAAGGGAATATACAACTACTATGATAATGTTACATATCTTTTCTTATACTGTGTGTATCTATAATCATACTTTATTTCACTATTTTAATCAACATCATTTGGTTTGTCCTTGGGCTATCTTGCAGGCAGCTTACCATTGTAGATAAAGGGTCTGTGGCTGGCTTGATGTTTGCATTTCTCTTTGAGTAGTGTGCAGAGCACCTTCCTGTGCCAAAGATACTGGAATAAAGTGGCAGAGGCTCTATGAAGGCACGAGATTTACATCTCCATATTCAGAGAGTTGTGTAAGTGTTGTCTTCACCAGTGGAGGCTTGCTGTCAGTTTGTGGGAGCAACATATAGCCTTGGCAACAGCCTGGATTGTTTGAGGGTTCTCGTGGGGGTCCCTCTGTCAACAACTCAGTTAGATCAATCCTGGTACTGAAAGCTTTGTTTTGTGACAAGAGATGGCCAGTTAGGAATCTGGCTCCCCTACCATGCCCCATTATTTGGCAATTTTATTTAGATCACCTTCATATATGCTTTTATTCTAGGAAGTTTCTACTGTATTAGGTTTCCATAGTACCCCTCAAATACCCCTTAATTTTAGCTTTCTCTCCCACAACTCTTTCTCTTCCCTTCCCTCTTGCTCCTCCCATTCCAGTACCAACCCATCCTTTCATAATTATCTATTCTATTTCCCTTTTCTACAGAGGCCTTTCTGTTTTTTCTTGTCCCTTACTCTATACCTACCCTCTGTGGCTCTACAGATTGTAACTTAGTTATCAATGACATAACAGCTAATATCCATATATAAGTGACTACATATTTGTCTTTCTGAGTCTGGGACATTTCACTCAGGTTGATTTTTTTTCTAGTTCCATCTATTTGCCTGCAATTTTCATGACTTCATTTTTAAGTGGCTGACTAATACTCCATTATATAAATGTACCACATTTTCTTTATCCATTCTTCTGTTGAGGAACATCTAGGTTATTTCTAATTTCTAGCTATTATGAATAGAGCAGCAATGAACATCATTGAAGGAGTGTCTTTGTGGTAAGATGAAGCATCCTGTAGGTATATGCCCAAGAGTGGTACAGCTGGATCTTGAGGTAGATCCATTCCCATCTTCCACAGAATCCGCCACACTGATTTCTACAGTGGTTGTACAAATGTGCACCCCAGCCAGCAATGGAGAAGTGTCCCCTTGCTCCACATCTTTGCCAGCATAGCTGTCACTTGTTTTATTAGTCTTAGCTATTCTGACAGGTGTAAGATGGAAGCTCAAAGTGGCTTTGATTTGCATTTCCCTGATGGCTAAGGATGTTGAGGATTTCTTTAAGTGTCTCTCAGTCATTTGAGTTTCCTCTGCTGCGATATCCATTTACTTTCTTCATTTATAAATCTTGACATTCTTCTCAGACTTTCTTTCTCCATAAAGATGTCCTCGTGTTAAATTTCTCCATAAAGATGTCCTCGTGTTAAAAAGAGATGTACATGTCTTCACCCGGCTATTTAAAACACCTGTGTTTTGTGCAATGTTGTCTTTTCTTCTTGAAGAAGTCAGCACCAAGCCACCATGAACACTGTGTCTTGGCTGCTCTCCCTTCTGTGGCTGCTGTATAGCGCTTTTGAGGGCATTGCTTTCAATGAACTTCTGATTATCCACCTTGTGTCTGTAAGTCTGCTCCTCATTTCTCAGTTTCCATCCTGTCTTTACTGAACTGTTTCCTTGAGCAATATTTTCATATGGGAAGAACATTGACAGATTTCTTGACTATATAAAAATACTCTCATTTTTATATTTATTAGCTACTGTATCATACAGTTTTGTTGTATCTTTCATAAATTCAGTAGTTATGATTTTTCTCACTTTCCCATTGCTATTACTATTACTGTTTATATTTAGTGCTGCTATAATTTGAGGAAGGAGGAAGGAGAGTATGGAAAAGCTATGCTCAGACTTCATTCTTCACTTAGAGGTCAACTTCCTACCTTTCTTGAAAGCTATGTATTTTAGATAAGCTTTTCAGTCTTGGCCCTTTATTCTATTCTTAGCTTCTGATATAATTTTAATACATATAAATGAGCGATCAGATGATATTGTGGATAGCACTAAACTTATTTGTAAGTTCTTGGGCTCAAATAGATTTTGTCTGTTGTCCTATGATATAGTATTATTGCTTCTAAAATATTTAATTAAAAAGTGAAAGTTCTTCCAACTTAAAAAAAAAAAAAACCGACCAGCAGGACCAGGCACACAGGAACTCCACTGGCCCAGTGACTCAGAGTCCTTCCGGTCTGTCTGGGCTGGTGTCCAGAGCAGACCTTGGGTGCAATCTCCGAAGCCAGTCCCACAAAACCCAGAGGAAGCTCCACTCCCAGGTGCTCTGACACACCCAGGATCAAAGGTGAGGAGGAACCAACATCTGTCCCAACACTGGGAGTAACTGGGAACAGCAGAACCAGGCACACAGGAACTCTGCCAGCCCAGTGACTCTGGTTCCTTCTGGTCTGTCTGGGCTGGTGTCAAGAACAGAATTTGGGCACAAGATCCACATCCAGTCCCACAACACACAGAGGAAGCCCTACTCCCAGGTGCTCTAACAAGCCCAGGATCACAGGATCACAGAGACAACTTGACTCTGAGGAGTTCTGACACAACCAGGATCACAGGAAGGACAGACTCCAGTCAGATTTAGTAAGGGCAGGTAGCACTAGAGATAACCAGATGGTGGGGGGCAAGTGTAAGGAAATAAACAATACAAACCAAGGTCACTTGGCATCATCAGAACCCAATTCTCCCACCATAGCAAGTCCTGAACACACCATTATACCAGAAAAGCAAGATTCAAATATAAAATCACTTCTCATGGTGATGATACAAGACTTTAAGAAAGACATAAATAGCACCCTCAAAGAAATACAAGAGAACACAGGTAAACAGCTAGAAGCCCTTCAAGAGGAAACACAAAAATCCCTTAAAGAACTACAGGAAAACACAATCAAACAGGTGAAGGAAATGAGCAAAATCATCCAGAATCTAAAAATGGAAATAGAAACAATAAAGAAAACAGAAAGAAAGACAACCCTGGAGATACAAAACCTAGGAAAGAAATCAGGAGTCATAGATGCAAGCATCACCAACAGAATACAAGAGATAGAAGAGAGAATCTCAGGGGTAGAAGACACCATAAAAAACATTGACACAACAGTCAAAGAAAATGCAAAAAGCAAAAAGCTCCTAACCCAAAACATCCAGGAAATCCAGGATGCAATGAGAAGACCAAACCTAAGGATAATAGGTATAGAAGAGAGTGAAGATTCCCAATGTAATGGGCCAGTAAATATCTTCAAAAAATTATAGAAGAAAACTTCCCTAACCTAAGGAAAGAGATGCCCATAAACATACAAGAAGCCTACAGAACTCCAAATAGACTAGACTAGAGAAGAAATTCCTCCTGTCACATAATAATAAAAACACCAAATGCACTAAACAAAGAAAGAATTTTAAAAGCAGTAAGGGGAAAAGGTCAAGTAACATATAAAGACAGGCCTATCAGAATTACACCAGACTTCTCACCAGAGACTATGACAGCTAGAAGATCCTGGGCAGGTGTCATACAGACCCTACAAGAACACAAATGCCAGCCCAGGCTACTATACCCAGCAAAACTCCCAATTACCATAGATGGAGAAAACAAGATATCCCACGACAAAACAAAATTTACACAATATCTTTCCACAAATCAAGCTCTACAAAGGATAATAGATGGAAAACATCAACATAAGGAGCAAGACTACATCCTAGAAGAAGCAAGAAGGTAATCTTTCAACAAATCCACACAAACTTAATTCTACCTCTTACAACAAAAACAACAGGAAGTGACAATTACTTTTTCTTGGTATATTAATATGAAAATTAATATTACTAACATATCCTAATCTATTGAAATCCAATAATATGAGGAATTAGAAATTTGTTGTCATCCAATGGTCTCTCTAATTTGGTAACTGGAGAAACAGGTCCAATATTGTACAATCTATATATACTTTCAGCTTGTTTGTTTGTGACAGTGTCTTGCTGTGTACAACATAAGGGTCTTGAACTCTTACTTCTCTTATCTCAGCCTCTCTATTAGTAGTATTGTTTATTTTATGTCTTTACACTATAGTATGGTTTTCAGAACAGCTTATATATTTCAAAAGTATTTATATACCCCAAAGAAACATAGACGATTAACTAGGGAGGTTGCTTGTAAGAGAACAACAAAGAGTGAGACTGAATGCTTTGCTTGACGTTTGTAACTCTTGTATCAAGTTTGAAGAAGAGGTCTTTATAAGTTACTCTTTCTCTGAGATGAATGCTTTTCCAAATTATCACAGTCAATGAACCAAATTCTTACCCTTACCTAATGTCTGTGCTACCTTCCAAGCAGAACCATTGTTCATTGAAACAGTTGGGGAATGACTTTATTGATAGACCATCTTAATACCTACACCATTTCCTAAATGAATGCTCTCTGTGGTCTGAGAATAAAGTCACACACTCAAGTCAAATAGCTTTGACCATAGCAGGAAGTCTGTATCCAAAAATCGAGCCTACAATTCATTTCTTGGTGCAGCAGAACTACCAACTCTCAGCTTAGCTACAATGGAAGTAAAATCCTTTGGTGATGTGAGGGTCATTGAAGTGCAGCCTTATTACAATGAAATCCAATGTCTAAAAATCGTTCTTATTTTGGGCTTGTACCACAGTAAGAGCCAAGATTTTAAACTCTACTAAATACAAAACAAACAAACAAACAAACAAACAAAAAAACTTTATATATTTATGTTCATTTAAGAAAATACTAGTAGTGATGTATTATTTTGAAGTATACAGTTAATATGTTTGGAGTTATTTAAAATTTATATTGAGAAAAATATATTTTCACTATTGCTGTAGACGAGCATCTACATAAGACTGTTAAATTGACTGTTGTTTTATATCAAACAACTTTTATAATACTTACTTGTATTGTTATAATATTTTATAAATTTTAAGGAATATGACAAAAAAGATATTGTAGGTATTAAAGGGGGTCTCTGGGAGGAGTGGGGTAACAAAAGGGAAACAAGAATGTGATTTCATTCTATTTACTTAAAATATGTTTTTAAATGTTAACAAATTCAGATAAACTGAAATCATGTAACTTTTCTCATCATAATGCAATAAAAGTTTAAAAAAATCATCTAGGAAAAAAAAACCTAGGCTATTTTTTTTTCCTTTAGGATAATGAATCACTCCAAATCCATTGAATGTCTAAAAGTTTTAAATTTTCATTTCCCAACTTTTTTCTGAGAAAAGGTGATTCTGTTTTTTTGA
This sequence comes from Montemys delectorum, assembly GCA_019843815.1. Taxonomy (NCBI): domain Eukaryota; kingdom Metazoa; phylum Chordata; class Mammalia; order Rodentia; family Muridae; genus Montemys; species Montemys delectorum. The sequence continues at coordinate 14,250 of JADRCD010184324.1, forward strand.
CCATTGCATATAATATATTAAATGATATATTATATTTACATTCATATGATAAATGTTATATCAAATATTTTCATATTCATCTCACATGGACATTGGTGATATTTTTGTGTTTTTCTTCGATTTGTTAGACACATTTAATTACATAAGTGTACACTGTCTCCATTTTAGAAAAACTAATACCCTCTTATTACAACAGAAGTTAGGGCTCCTTCTACCCTGTGATAAGAGATGATTTTTCTATCCCACACCATGTATCTGCAGTTCAAATTTCCAAGCACATTCTGCTGTCTCGAGGGAACATCACTGAGACTTTGGCCTCTGGTATTAAATTTCCTCCAGACATCGAGAGTCCCTTCCACAGAGGTAGCATTAATCTCCTCTTCTGAGACAAGATGTTCCCATTATTTACCAAGAAAACCAGTTCCTGAATTTTGCTGACAAGATCCTTCTTCAAATGCTCAGTCCAGAGAGATTGGCAAGAGCCCAGTAAAGAAAAGGGGACAGCAAGCATAGTGACCTCCCTTACAGATGCTCAGAGCATGAGTGATTCCTGTCCCAGTGCTGAGAGACATGGAGGTCACTCCGTGGTGTGGGCTGTATTAGCAGGGGATGAGGCTTGTCTTCCTAGAGACATGAACTTTTGTCTGTATGCCTCATAAAATATGGGGGGGAGACTCTCGTAGCCCTATGATTTGGCTTCATGTTTAAAGTACTACTTTGAGGCTCTATCTATCATTACAGACACCTGGCCATTTGCACATGCTGAATTACCCAAACAGGAGACACATTGCAAAGACATGCGTGAAAAGTCCATGTTGACTTGGAGTTTAAGTACTCACCTGATACATATAAGGGAAGAGTGAAGAACAGCTTAGGTTGAAAACTGAGTTCAAATCAAAGTCTTTAAAACAAGTAAGTGGGCTTCTTTCTCAGTCCCTCATGTTTCTAAAACACTTCTGAAGTTGTATGTAAAAAGAATTCAAGTCTTTTTCTTTTTGGGGGATTTAATCAATAAATGCCTAGATATTTAGTGATGAACTCTAAGAAGTTATGTGTGTTGGTCAAATTTCTGCAAGTGTAATGAAATATCTAAGGCATACGGTTTTATATAAGGAAATGGCTTATTTGAATCGCAGTGGGGGTTCAAGGACATGTTGGTGGACATTGGCAGGCAAGCAAATGACACCTCAGACAAGAAGAGGACAGATGGAGCCAAATTTGTTCCTTTTAAAACATTTCTCTCATAAGAATGGCATAAAATATAGCTCATTCCCCTGGTGACATAAGAGATACCTCTATGTCCCACCTTCCAAAGCACCACCATGGCCTGGGATCACCAGGGACCTTTAGAGACATTCTGACCACCCTCTTACCCCAACACTATGTAAATTCACCTCTGCGTACTACAGCTTCTTCTTCTGCAAAGGCAGGGTGGCTCTTCATAACCATCTCAAAGACAGAACTGATTCTAGAATCTCTGTTGTGCTGTAGAATTCCCAATTGGTGTAAGCCACAAACGAAATTCCCAATCATCATCTATGAACCAAATTCCCAATCCGTGTTACTCTTGGACACAGCATCTGATAAAGTTCTTCTGCTTCAGTTAAAATGACAGTTGCAGACAGTAAAGCAATTGATCCTTAGAATTTACATAATTCAATTCCTGGATTCCTGCCTCCTGGGCTGCCAGTGATAGAGACTTGGGGCTAGCTATGGACCCAAAATGGTACAGTTCCCATCCCCTTCCCTGACACACTTTCTGCCCTTTCACCACGATAAGTTGTAAGCCGATGGTACACTGAATGCAGACATGCAGAGATGTCCTCTGCCCAACCCCCTTCCCCAAATCCCTTGTCCATCCTGCATCCTCAGTGACCTTACAAGTTGGATAAATGATAAACTAAGTACAACTCACATGAGTGAGAACGTCAGGCCTTCCTTAGCCTAAATATATATGCCCTGTGGTTCCACACTAAGAATCTTTAATACTGTATAATTAAAATATGACCATAAATTCATATGAACTGGTTAGCCTTCTCAAAGGCTGTAAACTAGTCCCTTGATAATAATCAAAGAATTGATAGTTGGCATGTTGTGAATATGTGTGGAAATGAGCTTGTGATTTTTTGAGGACAGTATTGATACAGACACAATGAAAATGTACGTTTCCCTCAACGGAATACTGTTTCTGGCCTCCTTTGGCAGTGTTGATGGAATGTGACAGTTTTATAAAAGGTTGTGATTTGGTTCAAACATAGCAATTTTAGATTATTCTCTTCCCTCTTCCAGGGTAAAGACATAAGCAAGGTGCCCATTGATCTGTCACACATCCCACTGAAAATGTCTGAGCTAATGAAGTGTTCGGGCTCAAAGAGATTTGGAACTTGAACAGCACATTAAGGATCTTTTCTCTTTGGAACCTGGCAACACGAGGAGCAGTTATTTCATTGTCAGATAAATCTGCTGCCAATATTCTCTATTTTCTGTAGGACTCTGTTTCAAAACACCTCACAAAGCAGGTTTTCGGGACGGGGGTTCATACATGTTTCCTTTCACTTGATTCTTCCCCCTCTCATGTCTGTACCCCATTTCCCCACTGGACCCCTTCATTCTTGACATTTCCTTATTCCTCTTGACTCTCTTGTCTTCCTCACCCTCATTCCTCCCTTAAAGCCTTTGTTGCCAGTCTTATTGACCCCTTGCCAGTTTCATGGTCTCTGCCTACTTTTACTTCCATTTGGATATGGATATTTATCAGTTAGAAGCAAGGATCTGCACTTGAGAGAGAACATGGAATAACAGGTATTATTTCCAACACACACACACACACACACACACACACACACACACACACAGGAAAAACAACTACAATAGGCAAGCACTTAACAATAATGTCAGCATATTTTGGGGAGGGTTATACTATTTCAACATAAGAAATTATCTTTCCAACCTAGAATTGGAAAATTATAGCTATGGGCCAAATCTGTCCATTCTCATTCACCTGTGAATTATCTCTTTACCTGTTAAAGTGACAGAGCTGGTTACCATGGAGACCGTGATCATACAGCCTAAACAAGGAGTGAGACAACCATCTCCAGGAACAGTTGACAAAACTCTGACCTAAACCAGAGGTCCTTAGACTGTTCTTGCTGCTTCTAACCCCTTCTGAGTATATATGACATGCAAATCCTTTCATAAAACAGAAATAACTAAATCTCTATTGTTTTCTCCAGTCTTTTCTTCTGATCAAGCACAACTTTTGCATCTATAGTTTCCAGTACACATTGGGTCAGGCCAGGTAGGTGTGCTTACAGAGAACTTAGAGAATATTGGAGCCTCAGGATGCTCCTGTGGTCACAACACAGTGCTTATTCTTCATCTAAAGCAGAAGCTACAGAGATGGAAGCTTCTCCTTCCTGTACCACAACCACAGCAGTGTTTCTTAAACTATACTGTTGTGGGGTGGCTTTCTGGTCTCCTCCCTGGCTGGTGGGGGGTAAGATAGTCAAGGTCTAGAGGCATACTGAGAGTGAGTCACACTAGAGTCTCTGCTCTGAACCTGTTTCTTTACCCTGTACACACATGCTGACTTGTCTCGTGACCTCCTCCTGCCTTCCTGTTTCCTTCAATTCGCATCATTGAATCACTTCCTTTATAAGGAGCAGCCATCTGATAAGAAAACAGTCTTACATGCCTTCTTAAGGGGAGGGTCATTATTGATAATTAAAGTCTTAAAGTAAACCTTGGTTTAAATTTGTCAGATGTCTCTGTATGTTCCAACACACACACACACACACACACACACACGCACACACACACACACACACACACACACATATGCATACACACACACACACACAGACATACACACACAGAGACACACATGAGATGTTTCAAAAGATTGAAGGGAAATCTATACTTGATTTGTGGTGGCGAACACTGTGGTGGTTTGAATATGCCTGGCCCATGGGAAGTGGCACTGTTATGAAGTGTGACCTGATTGGATTGAGGGGCCTTGTTAGAGGAAGTAAAGAAAACCCTTTTATCTTATAGCTTCTCTGCCTCTCCAGAAGTTCCTGCTAGGAGCCATGCCCTGCTGAGCTGCTTCCCCTGCCTTCCAGACAGAAGGCAGCATCTAATTAGAAGATACTAATTAGGCCACAAGGTCCTGGCTTACTGGGGGATGGATTCATTGTCTATATATTCTCAGATTCTGAAATACACAGTGGACCTTGATCAGAACCTTTTGACTTGGTCTGGTTATTTCTCTCGCAGTCTGATTCCCCTATTTCACCCCAGGCCCCTGCCTCTCTTTCAGGAACCTGGTTTGTATAGCTGCTAGCAGCTACAAGGAAGTGCATCACTGTGGGATATTTCACTAGTGTGGAAGAATCAGTCTTCTCCTAGCTGCCTTCTGACAAAGACACAGAACTCTCAGCTCCTTCTCCAGCACCATGTCTGCCTGGATGCTGTCATGCTTCCTGCCATGATGATAATGGACTAAGCCTCTGAAACTGTAATCCAGCTCCAGTAAAATGTTTGCCTTTATAGGAATTTCTTTGGTCATAGTGTCTCTTCACAGAAGTAAAACTCTAACTAACACAGAAGTTGGCACCAGGGACTAGGGTATTGCTATGATAGGCCGGACCATGCTTTGGTTTGGAGGAATGTGGATTTGGGGACTTCGGATTTGGGAAGCAGTGGAATGCTTTAGGTGAGGCTTAATGGACAATCTTAGTAGGCAAGCAGATCTCTTAAGTTCAAGGTCAACCTGGGATGGAACAAGTTCCAAGTAAAGAATGGCATAGGTCCAACGTGATGGTACATACCTCTAATCTGGGCCGTACCTTCTGCCTACATAAGGACAATGGAAGAAGGAAGGTTTCCTTCTTTGCCTGTTTGCATTTGGAAGCATATCTCCAGGAACCTACTTTTTCAGGATTCCAGCTTATACAGAAGACCGGCTGAAATACCTAGTCTCTTGGATTTCTTATTCACAGCTGCCAATTCTTGGGTTAGCTGGACAGCAGACTGAAGACCAAAATGTGGCTCGTTTTACCTTAGAATCCTTCCCCATAAAGTGCTTGTATTAGTCTTCTTTGGCTATGGGTTTCTGAGCCCCAGAAGCCAGGAATTGGGAGACCCAGGAGCTATGACTACTGTGGCTATCAAGCAGCTGGATGTTCAGGAGTTGTAACTCTCTCAAAGGTGGCCTGTTCCCAGCCAAAGGTGCTAACATCCACTAGGAAAGATGTTCTTGTTTTTACTCCTTGACAAGCTCCCATTATCTAAGAAGGGACCATCAATATAAACATTCTGAGTGAACAGTTTAAGCTTTACAACACCAAGATTGTACTGACTGTCATCAAAAAGTATGTGGTAGTCCTGAAGTTGTTCCTGGAGACGGCAAAGCAGCCCTTCGTGGTGGGAAGCACAGTGGGATCCAGGCAGACCAAGTGTTGGATAAGGAGTTCTGCATCTTGATCAGAAGATAGTGAGGAGAAGACCCACTTTTCCACGCTGGACAGGGCTTCAAGTTCACCCCCACAGTGACACACTTCCTCCAACAAGACCACACCTATTCTAACTAGGTCACACCTAAGAGTGCCACTTCCCATGGGCCAAGCACATTCAAACCACCACACATACCCTTAATCCTAGTACTTGGGAAGCAGAGACTGGAAGTTCTCTGTGAGTTTGAGGTCAGCCTAATCTACATAGCAAGTTCTAAGATAGCCAGAGCTACATAGAGAAACCTTGTCTTAAAAACTGTCCAAAAACTTGGAGCTGGAGAGATGGCTCAGTGGTTAAGAGCACTGGTTGGTCTTCCAGCGGTCTTGAGTTCAATTCCCATGAACCACATGGTAGCTTACAACCATTTGTAATGTGATTTGATGCCCTTTTCTGGCATGCAGGTGTACATGCAGATAGAACACTCATATACTTTTAAAAAATAAATAAAAACCACCACGAAACAGTAAATCCATAAATTATTTGGAGTATGTAGGAATTTTTTGTTATAGTGGGTCTTCTTATTGAAGAATGTTTTCCTCTGTGGTTTTTTTTTTTTTGTTTTTTTTTTTGTTTTTTTTTTTTTTTTTTTTTTTTTGCTTTTGTTTTTGCTTGTCTGTTTAAGCTTTATTCCAGAACATAGTTTTAATTTCTGGGAGAAAAAGAAGAAAGAAAAGAAAGACTCCCAGATTTCATGCATTGTTAAAGTAGTGTAGACAAATATACTATCATATGGATGGTGAATCCCATTGCCTGAATGTGCTGGGAAAACAGTGATGGGCAGGAAAGAAAACACAGTACTCACTAGGTTTAAATTTTATATTTGGGGTTCATGAACACTGGAGCACCTCTTTGTATAATCTTGATTACTTTCTGGTCAGATAATCTACTGAGAAAACCAATTTAGACCAACTGTTTCCACCTGTCAGAAGTTTTCTTTAAATTTCATCCCTAATTAATCATTGTAGAACCTAAAGTTTCTAATTGGTGGTATTTCTATTTCACTTATGGCAAAATCCAGTGAGAGAAGATTGCTTTTCAGACAGCATCAAATCCACCTATAATCTTACCTTCTAGTCCAGTGGTTCTCAACTTCCTAATGCTGTGACTCTTTAACCCAGTTCCTTATGCTGTGGTGACCCCCAAGCATAAAGTTACTTTTGTTGCTACTTCATGTCTATAATTTTGCTACTTTTATGAACTGTAATATAAAGATCTGTGTTTTCTGATGGTCTTAGCTAACCCCTGTGAGAAGATTGTTTGACTCCCAAAGGGGAATTGAAAATCTCTGCTCTAGAGCTAGCTAACACGAATAAATGTTACTTAGTTCCTTTTCTGTTGCTGTGAAGAGACACCATGACTAAAGCAACTAATACAAGAAGAGCATTTATTTGAGAGCATACTTGCAGTTTCCCAGGGTTAGTCCATTCCTATCGTGGTGGAAAGTACCACAGCAGGTAGGCATGGTGCTGGAGCAGTAGCTGAGAGCTTACATCTTAGTAGCAGATTAGAAACAGAGAGAGAAGTAGAGCCCTAAATCCCATGGGGCTTTTGAGACTTTAAAGCCCACCCCCAGCGACACATCTCCTCCATCAAGGCCATACCTCCTAACCCTTCCTAAACAGCCCAATAACTAACAACCAAGTACTCAAATATATGAGTCTGTAAGGGCCATTCTCATTCAAACCACCATAGACGCCTTTGGAATTCCTAGTCTTTCAAATGCCTGAAAGGGACTTTCATCATCGCCCCAGGCACATCTCAGTGGGCTTCTTTCAGTTTCCTGAACATTCTTCTACACCTTACACCTATCCCTTTCTCTGCTCTGGCATCTTCTGCACACATATTTCTGGCTCATGGCCTCATTAATGAGCAATACTCAGCAGGACCTCATGATCTCTCTCCATATTCATAATGTTCCGTTTGAAGGAATGTTTTTATGCAGGTTGAATTGTTTGATTCATGGCATACATTCTGTAGCCCAGGTGTCTTATTTTTCTTAACTGAACTTTAAGGCCAAGGAGCTGTACATTATACATATATGAACTTTCTTCTTCTTCTTCTTCTTCTTCTTCTTCTTCTTCTTCTTCTTCTT
>JADRCD010184326.1:0-12293 GCA_019843815.1 Montemys delectorum
TTTTTTTTTTTTTTTTTGAATTTTCTCTTACCACTCAATATGACAGCTTGGTGGCTTTCCTCATGGTGCTTCTGCTGAGGTAACTCCTCTAGGCACCGTTTTGATCACCTCAGTCTCATCCGGCCAGATTCTTCTTGGGTGTGTCACAGTTGTCAGAACAGAGTAGATGATGGCTTCATTTTCTCTTCCCTTTGGCCTCTGCAGAATTGTTATAGCTTAGGTCATTACTGCTGCCTGGTAGTTTCCACGCCCTGCTATGGCTTTTCTGTCTTCATTCAATAGAAACAGACCTGGTCTCCCGTGAGATTTGACTTCTTCATTCAGAACTGCTTGCTGTTTCACCTTCTTTTGCTAAAACGCACGTGCTTTAGAACAGAAGAAAGTGTGCGCAGATATCTTCACACATCTGGAGAATCAAGATTTTGTTGTCAGAGCAACTACCAGTCAGCATCATTAGCTCAAAGGCAGATGTTATGGATCTGAACCACATATGTCAGATGAAAGTGAAAGAAATAGAAATACTGTTAATTCCTTACTTCTAAACACCCCGCAGAGATAATACTGGCAGATTGATGGGGAGAAATAATAGTAGGTGTTTTAATTTTGTTTTTCTTTTTTATTTCCATTTTTAAAGTGTTAGAGACCAATCCCAAGGTTTCAAACACACAAGGAAAGTGTCTTACCACTGTGCTGTAACTCCAGCCTTTGATGGCTAATGCCCAAAGGACTTCTCAGTGCTTAAACAGTCAAACCCTCGATCCTCAATGCTGCATTTGTTTCTCACAAGCTCTTGGAGCATTTTGGAGTGAGGTTTGAAAGGCTTAGAAAATGTCAATGCTCTTCCCAGGCTAGGATTACATAGAAGTTACAGGACAAAGGCATCCACCCAAGGCTTCTGCTGGTCTTTTTTACTGTGCCTCCATACGTGTTAGCTATACTTTCTATGCCCTTCCAGAACCTTGTCTCTAGTTAATGTAGGGACTTTTCCATAGACAAGAGATTGTCAGAAAGAGAATTCCTTCATCCATTAGGAAAACTCTCAGTTAACCTACAAGTGCAAAAATGGAGAAGTCTACTGATTAATCTGGGACTTGGTTTTAACTACTTGGGATATTGTCAAAAAAAGAAGGAATAGTGAACTTTATTTTAAAAGTTCCAACAATATATAAAAATATTCAGACAAAACATAAATACAGTTAATATCAAAGAAAAAGATTATGCTAATGACTCCCAAATGTGCTGGCTTTGTGTCTTTCTTTGTTTTATAATATCCTAATTTGGGGGATACTTTATGAAAACAACCAGCTGTCTAGGAAGACAGACAGGATTCTCTGCAAGTTCTTCACCTTAAGAATTCACGAAAATGAAGTACATCCACAGTCAGTTATACATGTGAAACCCTGACTCTGGCACACCGCTGGCTATATTTTCAGGTTCACTTGGCACATTAACATTTTAAGCATTAAATATTGCAAAATTCAAGGTGACTGTTTCTTTTTTCTCTCCTTTTATTGAAAATAGGCGATTTTTTTTCTTCACACAATATATCCTGAGTACATCTTCCTCTCTATTCCTGTCATTTCCTCTCCATCGCCCCTCCCTTATGAATCTACCCCCTTTCTGTCTCTTATTAGAAAACAAATAGACTTCTAAGGGATAAAAATAAAATAAAATAAAATAAAATATGACCAGACAAACACTAACACATCAGAATAGGAAAAACCCCAAACAAATGGAAAAGAGTAAAAAGCAAACATGCAGGCACAAGAAATAGATACAGATGCAGAGACTCATTCATCCACACACTCAGCAATCCCATAAAAACACTAAAACGGAAGCCATAATATATAAACAAAGGACTTGTGGAGTGAAAGGCAGTGTCTGTGTGTGTGTGTCTGCGTGTGTGTGTGTGTGTGTGTGTGTGTGTGTGTGTGTGTGTATGATGATAAAAAAGTTAAGTTAAAAAAAGAAGTTAACTTTTTTTTAGAAAAGAGAAAGCCCTGACATGACATTATGACACTAAGTCACTATGACAAGTCATATGACATTATGACACAGATGCCATTGACGTCCTTTTTTGTTGGCCTTCTATTGCCACGCCCCAGTGAGACTCGCTAGGGGAACACTAATTTTTTATTTGCAAATGATTATCAATTGGAGATAGCTTCTGGGCTAGAAATGAGGACATGTGTCTACCTCTCCTTTCCGCTCTAGGATCTCATCTGGTGCAGACCCATGCATGCCCTCTTTTTTTTTTTTTTTTTTTAAGATTTATTTTATTTATTTTATGTGTATGAGTACACTGTGGCTGTACAGATGGCCGTGAGCCATCTTGTGTGTGGCTGCTGGGAATTGAACTCAGGACTTCTGCCAGCCCAGCTCGCTCCGGCCACGCTCACTCCGGCATAATTCATTGTAGCTGCCTTTAGATGCACCAGAAGAGGGCGTCCGATCTCATTACGGGTGGTTGTGAGCCACCATGTGGTTGCTGGGATCTGAACTCAGGACCTTCAGAAGAGCAGTCAGTGCTCTTACCCGCTGAGCCATCTTGCCAGCCCCATGCAGGCCCTCTTGATGCTGCCTCTGTCTCCGTGACTTCATATGTGTACAAGACAACTTTTTTCATGTAACATAGTTGCTTAATAATTTTAACTAAAGTTTTGAAAATTTTTAGGAATAAAAATAGCTATAAGAATAAAACTAATGAATAGAACTATTGCTAATTTGAAGTGTTTGATAGTCACATGTCCGTGGTCCCCCAGATGGAAAGCCTTCAGGACAAAGACTTGGAATAATTTTCATCCTTAAATACAGCCTTCAAAAGCATAATCCCACGACTGTGGGCTATCTCCCTTGCAGAAAATTTACAGGAGCCTAGTGTTTTAAGTACATAGTTACTTAAATTGAGAAGGAATTCTTTTCTCTTGTCTCTATTAAATACTAAAAAGCTGTGTGTTGGTGCCACCCACATTTTACCTGTAAATACAGTACGTGGGCTGAGCAGAAGCTTATAAGGTCAAGTCCATCCTAGGCTATATAGTGAGAGCCGGTCTCAAACATCAAATCATACACATACATATGTTTGCATATATGTTAGATAATTTAATTAAATGTTTTATATGTTTAATAAAATAAACTTGAGAAATTGCTAAAATCAACTGACATTTAGAGAAATTCCATTTGTATTATTTAGCTTATGTGAAAGATAAAATTATTATTTTATAAAAAAATAATCGCAAATATGTAAGAGAGGCACTTGTAGCCAAACTCAATGGCTTAGCTTAGTAGGTGTCATCTAATTTAAGGAGGTGAGGGTAAGGCTCTCCTTTCACATATGTAGGAATAGTTTTCCTTTCTCCCAGATTCTGTTTATGACTGAAAGGAGGAAACATTATTGACAGTTTTTAATCACTAATACTGCGTCTCAAATGGTAAGACTGGTTGAAAAAATAAAAATCACTCAGTCAAGTTGGCTTTCTATTTTACTCAGATAAAAGCAAATACAGTTGTAACTCAGTGGACTGGAATAATAAGGAGAACTGATCCTCACTCAGTATTTACCCCAGAGTACCATCTCACTGTATACATATTATTATTTTATTTCTAAATTGCATGATATTTATTTTTCAATGAAGAACAAAATGAGATTATTTTTTTCCTTTGGAGAATGTGTGTCTTTGGTTGCTATGAATTACTTTCTGGGAAAGGTTAAGTTAATATTTTGATGAAAGTTAAAAAAAATCTTCAAAGTAAGCTACAAGCTTTAATAATAAGAGTGAGAAACCCTGAGCTATAATGTCAAGGCTCAAGGGGTAGAGAAAAGATTTGTATGATATACAGTGAGGATTATTTTTGCTGTAAAGTTTATATCTCTCCATTAGAACAACTCTTTTAAATTATGACCTTGTCCTTTGTATCTGTGTTTTGAAATAAACATTACAGAGTCCAAGAGTAGACATCCATGGGTTTACTTAGAGACTGCAACCCTTTAAGTGAATTAAGCCATCATTTCTAAAGAGTAGGAGTGGCAGAAGCCATGGGACTTAGAGAACATATGCTTTATCTAAAGATAGTCAACCTACAGTATGCCTCCCAAACAAAATACACTAACACTCCGAATGTAGCTCCCCAGTGTGCTGCCCAGCCTGGACCTCAGTGTCTTTCCTTCTCACCTAGGCTTGTCTCCTTTCACTTTTCTTTTTCTTTCTCTTTTTCTTCTTTCTTTTTCTTATGCATCCTTACCAGTAGCTTCTATTTGAACAAGTCTGGTGACAGGATGTATTAGTCGGGGTTTTACTGCTGTGAACAGATACCATGACCAAGGCAACCCTTATAAGAGCAACATTTCATTGGGCCTGTGTTACAGGTTCAGAGATTCCGTCCATTATCAAGGTGGGAGCATGGCAACATCCAGGCAGGCATGGTACAGGCAGAGATGAGAGTTCAGCATCTTCATCTGAAGGCTGCTAGTGAAATACTGACTTCCAGGCAGCTAGGATGAGGGTCTTAAAGCCCACAACCATAGTGTGGCTTTAAGACCTTCCATCAAGGTCACACATACTCCCACAGGGTCATACCTTCTAATACTGCCACTCCCTGGGCGGAACATATACAAACCATCACACAGGAACTCATCTACTTCCAGAGCTGCAAAGTCTTGTGTGTTTCATGGTAGTGTTTGGTGGCGAACATGGCTTAGTTAATGTTAGCTAACTGTGGATTTTCCTTACCAACTAGGGCCCAAAGGTTTCTTTTCTGTTTGGTGACTGCTACTTGTGTTTTTGTCACCATGTAAGATTATAACTGTTTGTTTCATGAGGGGCACAATCAGCTCTGGAAATGCATTGTTCATATTTTAATGTACTATTCCAGTTGAACTTACATGTCACAGAATTCCTATAGATCATAGCTGATCTCTGAAAGGTCTAGTTCTCATTAACATTTCAGCCTAGCAAGATCCTCTGAGCAGAGAATTTAGCAAAACCACAGTCCTACTCACCACCCAGGGGAAAGGATGGGTGGTAAACTCTGAAGTAATAAATTTTTATTGCTTATAAAGCACCAAATCCATGCTGATGGATTTTTATTTTTTAAAAAGTAAATTAATACAAAATGAATGACATTGTTGTTCTCCATGATGGAGCAGAGCAGAGAGAAGCAGGAATGGTGACCATTTACAAAGTCATTGAGATGCTCGGGCAAAAGATAATAACAGCTAGGATAATAACAGTAGTCTCGTAGTGAAAAGAGAAAGCACATTTGGAAGTGATACAGCACCAACTGGTGACAGAATCTGCAAAGTGGCAGAGTGGACCTAAATAATGACTTAGGTTTAGAGATTGTGCATGCATACATACGTGTGTGTGTGTGTGTGTGTGTGTGTGTGTGTGTGTGTGTGTATGTGTATGTGTATGTAAAACTCAAGCCTTAAGTCACATGTTAGGAAGACGACGTACATTCTCTGCTCTTGTGTACATAAAAGCCCTTGTATCTTAAAGGTATGCTTTAGCATTTGGTTGTATCTATGGCCTTTCTTGCATGGCCCGGGAGGACCTTCCTCACTGTATTCAAAGAGCATATGTCTGGATTCTTTTGTTAGCAAGCATCACAAGCATGATGGGGAGAGAGAGGACGGACGAAGCACCACATTTCCTCTATGAAACTGTGGCCATTTTCTCTTATATCTCTTAAGATTTATCTAGCATCAGAAAGCCCTGATGTTATTGTCATCTGCAAATTAGCTTCTTAACATAAAAAATGTATAAAATGTGTTCTACAAAGTTTACTTCTAAGAAAGAAAAATATCTTCAACATTTTCTGTTGTTTGGCTGTGCTTTTTTAAAATATAATATAGATATCACTGATGTCCTAAGATTAAAACCCCTCAGAATACAGACAGCATATTTAGAAAATAAAAAGGTATTGAGTAGAAGGGTGTGTTATTTAATAGCTGGCTCCTCTGCTTCCTCTGAGTGTGAGATTATGGGGTTATTTTCCTCTTTTCTCTGGGGAAAATACCAAAGATTGAGATAATGCCTTAAATTTTATTTTTAGTTTATGGTTTTGTTTTGTGTTAGTTTTTGTTTTGGTGCTGGGAATTAAAAACAAGGCCTAACACTCAATAGTCAAGTGCTGTTTCTGGGCCACTGGGTCCCTACCCTCTTTGTGGATTTGTTCTGAGAAAGTTTCTCACTCTAGTCCCAAGGCTGACCTTGAATTGATTTTTCTGTTAGCCTCTGCTGGTAGTAAACTTCCTCTTTTCCTGCCTCAGCTTCCCAAGGAGACAGAATTATAGGAGGCCTGGCTTTGCTTTACGTTAGAATAAGTACTTTAAGATGTTTTAGGGAGAAATTTTTGGAAAATGATTTGAAAACAGAGAAATAAACTAAAAATTATAGGACTAAAAATAGAAATTAAAAAAAAAAATTCCACTATTTGTGGAGTACTAGCACTGGGTCCTAAAAAACTTAAATAAAGCCCCAAAACAGCCTTTACATGCTTCAAATATCTTTTATGAATAGATCAGAAAAATCATGGTCAATCATGTGACCCCTCTAGGTGAGGAGCTAAACCATGGTGGTAAAATCGGGAAGCTTTTCTTGTACAGGAAAACTTGGCACTGCCGTCAAGCAGCCATTACAGTTTTTAAACATCATATGAAGACCACATTTAAATATTTTATGAATGGTAGTAATATCTAGTAGTAGCAGTAGCAGTAGCAGTAGTAGTAGCAGTAGTAATAGTAGTAGTTGTTGTTGTTGTTGTTGTTGTTGCTGCTGTTTTCTTCGTTGTGCTGAGTTACCAACTACATGCTTTATGTGACTTTAAGAAGTGGAGACTGTTTGATTTCTGTCACACCCATTCATCTTCCTCCTGCCTTCATTATTCACCCCCAAAAGATCTTTTTCCACATTCATGCCTATTGTCTTGTCCTTTGACACACTGATTTTAACCAGAATGTTTCTGTGTCCATGGGTTCAGGACTATACATTGGAACTGAGCGGGTTCATCAGTGGGTATACAACTGAAGGGAATGTTGCATAACCCTCCAATCCAACAGTAGCCCACAGCTTAACAGGGAGAAATAGGACCAGTTAAACTCCTCCCTGAGCTATGATGGACTGCTAACAGGTCCAGTCTTGTGCAAACCCATTACAGGCAGCAGTAGCTATGCTGAGATCACCAAAATTAGCTATGTCATACTCAGAAGTAGGCATTTCAGAGCCTTTCTTTCTGTTGTTGTCTCCTCTATTTCTTTTGTCTTCCTCTTTTTCCGTATCCTTTAGCCTTAGAGCAGGTGTTATAAATGTCCTGTTTAGGACTGAGCAGGGCACAATCACTTACCCTCAGTACCTTGTAACAGCATGCAACTCTATGTTCACCACTCTTTCCTGTGAAGAGAAGTTTCTGTGGTTGAGACTGAGAGGAGTCACATTTGTCTGTAAGGATGAACACTGCTCTTCACAGAGACATGGAACAAAATCTCGATTGCTTGATTCTGTGTCAAGCTAGCAACCCCTTCTTCTTTTTAATCCCCAGACACACATTATTCTTATGGGTGGAACATTCTTTATTGGAGGTTGGGGAGTGGGAAGGGGTGGTTAAAGGTGATGATTGCTAAGAACAGGAAACACTTCAAACTTTAGAATATCACTCCTGAATTTGGGGCTAGTTTTCCATAATGGTTCTTCCTCCTCATACTGAGGTCTCTTGACAGGTTTTTTGAGTATCTGTGTTTGGTTTTAGAAGCTATTTTATAGCCAATACCCCCTCCCATGTCAATTCTTCCAAACTCCCACAAACTGAGAAGATTGTTAAGCTGTTTAGATCTCTTTATCCACCTCAATCAGGGCTATGATGCAGTTTGTAATTCAGTAACTCATTAAGGAATTCTACTGGATGAAGCACCATTTACTCAGGATCTCCACTCTTACCTTCTTAAAGGACCGACTGAGAATCTGAAAAATTTAAAGCACCTCCTATATCAAATAATTCCCTACAACAACCTTAATAAACTGTAGTATACCCTGCACATTGAGTTCTCCAGAGACACACAACAAGAAGCATATGTAAATTTGACATAGAAAAAGGTAGAAAATGATGAATGGTATGTGTGTGTGTGTGTGTGTGTGTGTGTGTGTGTGTGTGAATGTATACAAATATAGCTAGAGAGAAAAAGAAAGAAAAAGGAAGAAGGAGAAGAGAAAGGGATTTTTAAGATATATGGTTTATGTTGTTATTGGAGCTAAAATCTGCAGAAGCTACCAAAAGTTAATCCAAATTCCACAGAGTGAGACCAACTTGGAACTCAAATAGGAATTTTTTTTTTTACACTGTAATCTTAAAAACTAAATATTTTTTATTTGGGAAACATCTTCTTTTATAAGGCATCCAGTGATTGGATAAGGCTGAGCCACCTTATATAAGATTCTCAGCTTTATTCAAAAATCTACTGATGTCTCTTTAGATGTTAATCACATTTAAACATGCCTCCATAACATCTAGACTGGCATTCGACTAACTGGGCCCCTTCAACCAACCAAACTGACTGAGAAAATGAATCCCTATCCTAGATGGACTAGGTACAGCTGTGTTCCTACCCTGAGTGTGCTTCAGGGTCGTTGCTATCTAATTAGTTAGGTTATTGGAATATATAAAACTCAGTTTGTCATAAGGCTTCAACGGTGCTGTGGGGAGGGTGTTGTCTTAGGTGGTGGAGCCACTGATTAGTTGGCTATGTTTCCGTCTCCTGCTCACAGCAAGCAAGCACAGGTAAACTCAGCAGCTCACAAAGATGTACCAAGTACAAGGGGACTTGGAGGGAAGATTGCATTTGATGGAAGAGAGAAGTGAGAGAGGTAATGGAGGGTAAAAATGATTCAAGTTCACAACATACACTTAGGAGTTTTTAGGAGTTTGTCAGAGAAAGATATTACTTACAGGACCAGTTTAGTCACTCAGTAGGAAAAGGTGCTTGTCACTGAGCCTGACGACACGAGATAGGCCTCAGATCCACATGGTGGAAGGAGAGAATTGTCTACTGACCTCTACACACATGTCATGTCATGCACACATGATTGGTATGTATTCATCCACACATAAACATGATATATATTTGAGAAATTAAAGCCCAATGTCATGGGACATGCCTCTAAGCCCAAAACTTGGAAGGCAGAGGCAGGTGGAGCAGGAATTAAAGGCTAGCCTAGGGTAGTGAGTTTGAGGCTAGATTAGGCTACAGGAGATTCTGTCTCTAAATAGCAAACGAACAAACAAAAATTTCAAAGATTTGAAACATTAAAAATTACTACTTTTGAACTCATCCATTTGTTTTATGTGGACAAATAGAGAGAATTTATATACTTGTGGGACTCAGTTGCTTCTTAAAAGTGTTAGCTTGCATGACTTTAAATGTGGGACAAAAAGGGAGAGAGGAAGGGCTTATTGAATAAGCCCTTCTAGTGAACAGCTGCTTAACAAATGGTGGGGCAGCTGCTTGTAACGGCATGAGAGACATGCCTAACTTTTGATCATTGTTACATAAGCCTTCCTTTTTTGCTCTTATAGAGTTACTTACAATATGTTTATGTAATATGGTTGAAACTTCTACCAAGAAGGAAGCATTTCAGAAATGATGTTAGCTGGATCCTTATGTTTAAGAGCATGTGAGTGTGTTTGTGAGAACCTGTGCTTCTGTGGGTACAGAGATTTGTGCATATCTTTTTACAAAGGGATTGAGTTAACAGAGGATGTTATTTGTCCTGGGCAGATTTCCATATCCGATGGTTGCTGGTGCTTGGCTTAAATGACCTTTGATTTGTGAAGCCTTACAAATGCAATGAGGCAAGGCAATGGGACAGTCAATTTTTCCTAAGGCAAAATTATTCCTTTGTCCCAAAGATGTATGATAAAAGGATTCTGCTATGACAAGCAAGCTTTTGGGAGTCTGCTGTAAAAAAAATCATGAAATGAAACCTTTGTAATGAAAAACAATACCTAAATATTTTTTTTCAGAAAACAATTTACTTACCAAAATTATAGTAATAAAACATAAGATAGAAAGAACATGGTTAGCATTTTGTATTAATGATTTGGTTTCTGGGGCTCATTTATATTAGTCAGGTAATGTTTTCTTGTGTAACAAGACTCAGCCTACACTTACCTAGTTAAGCCTAACACTTTGTGTAGTATAGAAGTCAAGACAGAAATGAGTTTTTGTTTTATTTGCTGTTTCCATTTACTCACTCACTCACTCACTCACTCACTCACTTACATGTATACCTAGTTGGGTATCCTATGGGCATTGTGGAGGGAACAAAATAACTTGTAGGAGTCAGGTCTTTCCTTCCACCCTGTGAGTTCCAGGGATGAAACTCAACTCCTCTGACTTAATAAGTACCTCACTCTATAAGCCATTTCCAGACCCCAGAAATAATTTAAATGATAAAAGTAAAAGTGTTCCTATAAACTCCACCTAGGATGCCTCCTGCTGACTTGGGTCGAGAGATAAGCACAAAGTTTCAAAAAAAAAAATGGCAGTTAGTTGTCGTCAATAGACAATTCTCATCTTCGTTAGTAAGAAAGTAAAACCAACCAAAATAAAGCAGTAAAAACAAGTCTTGCTAAAAAGCATGCAACCATTCCGTTTCATAGCCATTTCTGGTGACCTGAGGCCTGATTCTTGCAGCCTCATGCCGTACCTTTAGATAACAGCTATATTGTAGTTTAATATGAAAGATGACAACTTGGGTACTTGTGTACATACTTTGTGGGAATTTGGAGGGGAAACCAGTTTGGTCAAGGATTTCAATATGGCTCAGTGGTCTAGCCCTAGCCCAGCATATCAGGAGTGTGGGTTTGATGCCTAGGATGGGGTCAAGGTCAAGGTAGGAGAGGACAGGAAAGGAAATGGAGGGAAAAAAGGAAGAAGAGGAGAGGGAAAATACGAATTCTTAAATGTTTAAGTTCATTTTTGTTATATCAGACTAGGTATAATTTCTCTATGTCCCCATTTTATTTTTGATGAAATGATGATAATACTTAGTACAACCTTGTGTATGACATGTATTTGACTTATATTTAAATCCTATTGTATTCACAGTACATTACCAAAAAGTTAGCTTAAATGACACAAATCTGAATTCCCAGGAGTGCAAAGTCCGGATCCATCTTTCTAGACTAAAGATGGGCTTTCAGGAAGGCTGTCTGCTTTTCTGGAAGCTCCAGGGGGAAGCTACTTTCTTGCTTCTTCAGGTTTCTAAAATGCATGAGCATTTCATGTCTCATGGTCTCACTCTATCTTCAAAGTTTCTCATGTCAAATCCCTTTGAATATTCCCTTCGGGTCTCCCTTGTCACTAGAAGGAACTCTTGTGATTACAATAGGCCCACAGGCATGGTTGACAATAAGTTCCCACCTCAAAGGCATCGAACTAGCAAGCATCTCATCTGGAAAGACATTAGTTCTCCATCACACGGTGACATTCATAGGTTACCAAAAGCAGTATAAAGACACACTTAGAGGCCATCATTCTGCCAACAATATCAGAGTACCAGTGTCTTGGAAACCACTCAAAGCATGCTGCCCTTTTCTATGGAGGAAGAGTCCTTCCCTATATGCCTTGTAATATTTAGGTAAGAGAATGCCAACTGACCAGTGTCCCAGAAACTAAATGAGCCCAAAGCTCTAGCTCACTGAGTTTCAACACCTTGTACAAACACTAGTTTGGGCACTCTGCCTAGAAATCTGGGGGAGGCAGTGGAGAGCAACACTGTTGGCATATCTAACCTAGATCCTTGTCATCTAAAGCTGCTGCCTCTTCTCCTTTTTCCATGCCTTTTCTTTCTTAAGGATACTTTAGTGCTACACTAGCAACTTAAATACAGAAGTTGGGTGCTCACTCCTCTGTCAAGGTTAAAGCCCCATACATCCAGCTCTGATGGTGGCAATTCTCCCCTGTATTCCATGTATGTTTGAACTCACCTTCAGACCTCTTAATACATCTTTGACTCACACCATCTTTGTCTGTTGTGAGAGAAGCACAACTATTCTCTCTCCTGTGCATGTGAACATTTGGAGTCAAATACTACCTTGTAGTCCCTAATACTTGATGCAGTTCCCTGACGTTATCTTCCTCCCCATGCTGTTCTAGGGTAATGACATGGGAGACATACTTCACTTTTCTTCATTGTTACATTGGCTTCTTACATTTGCGCTCCGGTAGCTGTTTGTAAGTGTCCTTGTCATACGGAAGATGTGTCGACTGAGATGGATGTATTCCAGAAATGACCTAG
>JADRCD010184327.1:0-10409 GCA_019843815.1 Montemys delectorum
TTGCACCCTGATACAAGTACTTCTCTCTGGAATATGGCTGGGAACATTTCCTCCATTTATTGATATGGATGCTCACTCTGAATATGGACACATCATTATTCTATGTAACAAGGGCTCAGCTATTGCCTTCTATTGCAGTCTGGCCTACCTGGGAGTCATGGCCTTTGGTAGTTACCTCATGGCTTTCTTGTCCAGGAGTCTGCCTGACACATTTAATGAAGCCAAGTTCCTGGCTTTCAGCATGCTGGTGTTCTGCGCTGTCTGGGTCACCTTCCTCCCTGTCTACCACAGCACCACAGGGAAGGTCATGGTGGCTATGGAAGTGTTCTCTATCTTGGCTTCCAGTGCAAGCATTCTAATCCTAATCTTTGCCCCTAAATGCTACATTATTTTGTTCAGGCCAGAAAGGAACACACTCCATCATATTAGGGATGAAAGACATGATAGGAGCAAAAATTTACTTAAAATATAATTTACATGACTCTTTAACTAAAATGAACTTGGCTAGTTCACTACAATTTTAACAGTCACATAAAAATTATAATATGGTGCTCCCAAGATGGCTTTGAGGTACATGTTCTGCTCACCAAATCTTATATTCTGAGCTTGATTCCCTAGATTCTCATTATGAAGGAAGAAACCCATTTTCTGAGGCTGAACTAGTGCTCCTCCAGTGCCCTCAGTAAATAAACATGTATAATAAAAATTTTAAATACAGTAATATCATTGAGATATTACTGCATGAACTTTCATTGTTTTCATTAACTTAAGATATTAATTCTTTCCTGTTGAATCTGTTACATTTTGGAATTGTAACTCTCTACTCAACAAACCTTGATGATTCAGAGACTGTTCCTCTAGATTTTATTTCTGATTCAATTTAGTTACATTGACCAGTGGTGTGTTTCCCTAGAGGACCTTCTCAACTTTCCCAGAACTGACCATGCCATGTCTTTTTGATAGTGTTCATTTCTGATCCTCTTAGATGTGATGAATTTCACATAGTGTGACTACAACATTAAACTTGATACCACAATACTTCTGTAACATCTCACATTTTAAAATCTCTTTCTTCCATTCTTCTTCCTTTCAACTGAAGTCCTAAAACAACAGTCAGCAGGAACCATGGCCTGACTAAACGAGACACTTTCCTGACATTTCTCCTTTTAAATAAGCAATTATTCCTTTGATTTTGAGGACAGCGTAAAGTGTGATGAGTCAGTGACATTGCTCCAAATTATGCAAAATGTGTGATTCTTGGGAAAGGGTTCTATGTCCACAGAGAGGCTGTATTTACCAATAAAAATCCTTGTTTCTATACGACAACATGTGACCTGTGACTTCACATTAACCATTTCACTCTACATACTGATACTCCAAAACCATGAAGGAACCATTTAAACTCTATCCTCCACATGTTGAAATATCACAGGCTCCCAGTTCCCACTCATCCACATTTCTGATGTAAAATCGATCTAAATTTCAAAGACCATATTGTCAAAATTGTTTCAAGAACAAACAAAAATGAATCAACCTTAGGATATGTAACTTTTGTTATTGTTCTTTTTTCCAATTTTTATTTATCTATTTATTTATTTGTTGGTTTGTTTGTTTAGCACTCCAGATTTTATTCTGCCACCCCCAGTCCATCCTGCAACTGTTCCATATCCTATACATCCTCCTGACCCCCTGTCTCCACAAGGATGTCCCCACCCCTGACCCCAACCCCATCTGACCTCTAAACTCCCTGGGGCCTCCAGTCTCTTGAGGGGTAGATGCATCATCACTGATTGAAACAGACCCGGCAGTCCTCTGTATATGTGTTAAGGGCCTAATTTCGGCTGGTGTATGCTGCCTCTTTGGTGGTCCAGTGTTTGAGAGATCTTGGGTGTCCAGATGCATTGAGATTGCTGGTCCTCCTACAGGGTTGCCCTCCTCCACAGCTTCTTTCAGCCTTCCCTAATTCAAGCACAGGGGTCAGCAGCTTCTGTCTATTGGTTGCAAATATATGCATCTGACCCTTTCAGCTGCTTATTGAGACTTCCGGAGTGCTGTCATGCTAGGTCCCTTTTTGTCAGTGCTCCATAGCCTCAGTAATAGTGTGAGGCCTTGGGACCTCCCCTTGAGCTGTATCCCACTTTGGGCCTGTCCTGGACCTTCTTTTCCTCGGGTTCCTCTCCATTTCTGTCCCAGTAGTTCTTTCAGACAGGAACAATTATGGGTGAGAGTTTTGACTGTGAGATGGCAAGCCCCTCCCTCACTTGATATCCTCTCTTTTTGCTGCAGATGGGCTCTATAAGTTCCATCTCCCTACTGTCTAGTATTTCATATTAGGTCCCTCCCTTTGATTCCTGAGAGTCTCTCATCTCCCACGTCTCTGGTGCACTCTGAAGGGTCCTCCCAACCTCTTAACTCCCAAGGTTGCCGGTTTTCATTCTTTCTGCTGGCCCTCAGGGCTTCAGTCCTTTTCCTTCACCCAGTACCATATAAGGATTCCCTCTCCCCCTCTTCAACCCCATGCATATTCCATCCCACGTCCCTCCCTCCCTCCCCATTTGTGATTGCTTTCTTCTCCCTCCCAAGTGGGACTGAGGCATCCTGACTTGGGCACTTTAGCTTGTTGACCTTTTTGAGTTCTGTGCACCGTATCTTAGGTATTCTATACTTTTTTGCCTAATATCCACTTATTAGTAAGTACATACCATGCATGTCCTTTTTGGGTCTGAGTTACCTCACTCAGGATGATATTTTCTAGTTCCATCTATTTGCCCGCAAAACTCAAGATGTTTTCATTCTTAAAAGGTGAGTAGTATTCCATTGTGTAAATGAACCACACTTTCTGTATCCAGGCTTCTGTTGTGGGACATCTGGGTTTCCAGCTTCTGGCTATCACAAATAAGGCTACAATGAGCATATTGGAACACGTGCCCCTGTGGCATGGTGAGGCATCTTTTGGGTATGTTCCCAAGAATGGTATTGCTGGGTCTTCAGGTAAATCTATTTCCACTTTTCTGAGGAACCTCCAGACTGATTTCCAGAGTGGTTGTACCAGTTTGCAATGTCACCAACAATGGAGGAGTGTTCTTCTTTCTCTACATCCTCACCAACATGTGTTGTCACCTGAGGTTTTGATCTTAGCCTTTCTGATTGGTGTAAGGTGAAATCCCAGGGTCATTTTGATTTGCACTTCTCAGATCACTAAGGACTTTGAACATTTCTTTAGGTGTTTCTCAGCCATTCGAGATTCCTCTGTTGTGAATTATCGGTTTAGTTCTATACCCTATTTTTGATTGGGCTGTTTGGGTTTTTTGTTTTGGTTTTGGTTTTTTTGTTTTGTTTTGTTTTGTTTTTTGTTGTTGTTGGTGATGGTGGTGGTGGTGGTAATTTTTTGTTTTGTTTTGTTTTGGTAGTTAGCTTCTTGAGTTCTTTATATTTTGGATATTAGCCCTCTTTCAAATGTGGGGTTAGTGAACATTTTTCCCTATCTGTAGGTTGCTGATTTGTCTTACTATGTCCTTTGCCTTCAAAAGCTTTCCAATGTCATGATGTCCCATTTATTAATTCTTGATCTTAGAGTATGAGCCATTGGAGGTGTGTTTAGGAAATTTCCCACTGTGCCAATGAGCTCAAGGCTCTTTCCCAACTTCTTTTCTATTAGATTCAGTGTATCTGGTTTTATGTTGAGGTCCTCGTTCCACTTGGACTTGGGCTTTGTGTAAGGTGACAAATATTGGTCTATTTTCATTTTTCTAGATACAGACAGCCAGTTAGACCAGCATCATTTATTGAAGATGCTTTCTTTATTCTGTCCTAAATTTTTGGTGCCTTCGTCAAAGATCAAGTGCCAGTAAGTGTGTGGTTTTATTTCTGGATCATCAGTTCTATTCCATTGAGCGATATGTCTGTCTCTGTACCAATAGCATGCAGTTTTTATCAGTATTGCTCTGTAGTAAAGCTTGAAGTCAGGGATGGTGATTCCCCCAGCTGTTCTTTTATTGTTAAGAATTGTTTTGGCTATTCTGGAGGTTTTTTTTTTATTTGTTTGGTTTGGGTTTGGTTTTGGTTTTGGTTTTCAGTTTTGGGGTTTTGTTTTTTGTTTTTTTGCCAGATGAATTTGAGAATTGCTCTTTCTGTCTTTGAAGAATTGTGTTGGGATTTTGATGGGGATTGCATTGAATCTGTAGATTGCCTTTGGTAGGATGGCCATTTTTACAATATTAATTTTTCTAATCCATGAGCATGGGAGATCTCTCCTTTTCCCCGACCCAATACAAGATCATGTTCTCTTCCCCCCTCCATCCCCTTTCCCTCCTCAGTAACTCCCTCCCTCTCCACGTGTGATTGCTTTCTTTTCTCTCCCAAGTGGGACTGAGGCATCCTCACTTAGGCCCTTCACAGTGTTGAACTTTTTGAGTTCTGTGGACTATATCTTGGGTACTCTATACTTTTATTTTTGGCTAATATCCACTTATTAGTAAGTACATACCATGCCTATCCTTTTGGGTCTGAGTCACTTTTTGGGTCACTCAGGATGATATTTTCTAGCTCCATCTATTTGCCTGCAAAACTCAGGATTCCAAATTCCTGATAGCTGAGTAGTATTCCATTGTGTAAATGAACCACATTTTCTGTACCCATTCTTCTACTGTGGGACATCTAGGTTGTTTCCAGCTTCTGGCTATCACAAACAAGGCCACTATGAACAAATTGGAACACGTGCCCCTGTGGCATGATGGGGCATCTTTTGGGTGTATTCCCAAGAATGGTATTGCTGGGTCTTCAGGTAGATCTATTCCAAATTTTTTGAGAAACCTCCAGATTGATTTTAAGAGTGGTTGTATCAGTTTCTAATCACACCAGCAATGGAAGAGTGTTCTTCTTTCTCCACATCCTTTCCAACTTGTGTTATCACCTAAGGTTTTGATCTTAGCCATTCTGATTGGTGTAAAAAATGGGCATCCTAGCAAAGGCAATCTGTGGATTCAATGCAATCACCATCAAAATCCCAACAGAATTCTTCAAAGACATGGAAAGAACAATTCTCAAATTCATCTTGAAAGGCAAAACACCCAGAATAGTGAGAACAATTCTTAACAATAAAAGAACAGCTGGGGGAATCACCATCCCTGACCTCAAGCTTTACTACAAAGCAATACTGATAAAAACTGCATGCTATTGGTACAGAGACAGACACATTGATCAATGGAATAGAATTGAAGACCCAGAAATAAAACCACACACTTAGGCACACTTGATCTTTGACAAAGAAGCCAAACATATACAATGGGGAAAAGGAAGTATATTCAGCAAATGGTGCTGGTCTATTGGGCTGTCCATATGTAGAAAAATGAAAATAGACTCATATTTGTCACCTTGCACAAAGCTCAAGTCCAAGTGGATCAAGGACCTCAACGTAAAACCAGATACACTCAATATAATATAAGTGAAAGTGGGAAAGAGCCTTGTTCACAGGGGGGAATTTTCTAAACAAATCTCCAATGGTTCATGCTCTGAGATCAAGAACTGATAAATGGAATGTCATGAAACTGGAAAACTTCTATAAGGCAAAGGACATAGTCAAGAAGACAAATCGGCAGGCTACAGGTTGGGAAAAATGTTCACTAACCACACATTTGATAGAGGACTAATGTACAAAACATATAAAGTATAACCCTCCTGCCTGAGGGCTGATTCTTCAGATCCCACTTGCCTCAGATAACCACACCTCTCTGCCCACCTCCTGCTAATTGCCACGCCTCTCTCCAAGTTCCAGTTACACTGGAAGTCCCGCCTCCAGAGACTGAAGAAGTTGCTGATTGTGCCAGGTTACTGAGGAACTCAGGGGAGGGGTTTTGCCCTACCTATTCTACCTGTTGGTTTGTAACAAAGAGAATTGAATAAAAGATGGCTGATTTAAACACATTTGTGTTTGGCTAATTTTTACAAACCTTCCACGTGGTTCAGGTATCACAAAATGGCTTTCCAGGTCCTTGTCCCCATTCCAGAAAACCCATTCATATTTGTGGCTGCTGGACGCTAACAGATTGGCGCCCAACGTAGGGCTGGAATTGGAGGAAAAAGGGACTCCCGCTACCAAAAGAGAAGCCTCTTTAAAAATAAAAAAATATGAAGATGGAACGGCAGTTTCGCCGGGGTAAGTGACAGCAGGGTTGCCAGGGTATGTTGAGACCACGCTGGCCCGGTTGTGGTCTCTTATTTAGGGAATTCGGTAGCAGTAAATAGCCAGGACTGGGAACAGGTGGCTGCCCAGTGGCCATGGGGCCACACTTAGGCTGGCAGGGTAGAGCATATATAAATAGATGAAGGGCAAAGTTTGAACTAAGGTTGACTAACTGCGGAAAAATGGAGACAACCGTTTCCTAGTAGGTTCGGAGTTGGAGAGTGAATGGAATGAAAAGACCTCCCTGGAGGCAGAGGTGCAGCACAGGAGAGGCGGGCTGTGCCAAAGTTCACCGCTCTGCCCTCCCTGTGGTTCTTTCAGGAGAGAGTCCTGGTTTTTGTTCTATGTTACATGTTACATGTAAGTTTGTTTGTATGTCTTGTCTTGACGAATGAATGCGACTCTTTTGTATTTTTTTGTTTTGTGTTGTTGCAGTGGCCCTGCCTGCTCACAGCAGAGTTTACCGGCACTCAGCTTTCCACCCTGACCAAGCTCAGTAAATAGGTAGCTTGCTTTCCTTTGCTTGCTATCCCAAGATTTCAGCTCTGCACAAATCGGCAGAGAGACCCTGCTGTTCCCAGGGTGTTTTGGACTCGCAGGCACAATGCCGAGGGGCTGTGTGTCAGTGTCCAGGAGTTCAGCACGAGGGTGCGCTCCCCTGGAGGAGCCACGTCCGGTTTAAAAGGTCTGCGGCCGCAGCGTTTTAGGGGCGCTGCTAAGAACCAGTCCATGGAGTGGCAGGAAGTAGACTTGCTTATACACGGTTGTACATGCTGCAGCATTGGGTTCTGCACTGAGGCGACTATGCCGCCGTTTTGTTTCAACCGCCACTTCGCGGATGAGCATGAGCACACGCGCAGCTGGCCAAACTGGCAGCAGAGCCAAACCTACACAGTCGCAGTGCAGCTGCTCGAGACAGCGGCTCTGTGGGCCAGCCATGAGGTCCCGCAGCGGGGCAACTGCCCAGCCTTGGTGGCAGAGACAGCCGCGCGGGCAACGGCCAAAAAGGGCCCTGGCTTTGTCTCCCTCTTCCAGGCCATTATTACCTGAAACTTCACAACCACGTAGCGCCATCTAGTGGCCATGAAAGTAAATTACAAGCTAGTGATTTTCACAGCCAGATGTTTTTAATCACCTCAAGAAGAGGGTGTATTTATGTTTTTTCCACAGATACCTCAGGAGGAAGTTCCATGGAGATGGAACTCTATTCTTTCTGGAAGCAGGTAAAAAGAGTTAACTGAGGAACTAGTCAGGTGGTGGGTGTGGGCATTGCCCCTGAGTATGAAGTTGCAGCAACCAGATTAAAAGAAATAGTCCCATTAGCAAAGGTGGATTGCACTGCCAACATAAACACCTGTAATAAGTATGGAGTCAGTGGCTACCCAACTCTTAAGATCTTTAGAGATGGTAAAGAAGCAGGTGCTTATGATGGGCCTTGGGCTGCTGATGGGATTGTCAGCTACTTGAAACAAGCAAGCCCAGCGTCAGTTCCTCTCAGGACTGAGGAAGAATTTAAGAAGTTCATTAGTGATAAAGATGCCTCGGTGGTGGTGGTACACGCCTTTAATCCCAGTGCTTGAGAGGCAGAGACAAACATTTCTAAATTATACAAATGACTTGAGAGATAGAGAATTCAAAACTAAAAAATAAAGCAAAAGCTAATCTAAATTGCCCAGCTAAAAGGCTGTAAGGGGTCAAAAGCTTAGGTTCTAAATTCTTTTATTAATCTAAATTTATAAGATTTCATTAGTTTCTAACTAGTCCTAGGTATAAATTTGTTCTATATAAGTTATTAGACATTGTTAACATTTTAACATCAATAACTGAAAGCTAATTTAAAGCTGGTAACTCATATAACACATGCAGTTAAAGGTACACACGAGGCATTTAACAGCCAAGATGGCCAGAATCTCAGCAGACAACCCCAGCTAGAACTTTGTGGTAAAATTCAAAACAGCTATTTAATTTAGTAACTGCTTAATTTCATACAATAGCTGTATTTTAAATTATGGGTTTTGTACCAGACAATAAGACACTGTGCCACATAGTTTATCAGTTGGTGCCATAGTTTTACTTTCCAGAGACCTGGCACGCTCTGAGAAGTTCTCACAATAACCCAGGCTTGACAGCTACAGTTCTAAAGCAGGGAAACACTTGAAAAAACTTTGTAAAGTAAATGTAATGTTTTTAACATTGCTTCTAGAGAATATAATTGTTTATAATTGGGTTTTACCTTCTAAAAGTTATAGTTATGATTTAATATTACTTAAAAAATTAAGACAAAGGTGGTAAAAGTTAAAAAGCCGCTGTGGTCAGTATGGGCCATCTTTAAATACAAACGTAATTAGATAAGAGTGGTAAAAACAAGATTTTAAATTGGAAAGGAGCTATAAGTGAAAATTTATTTGGTGTCAAACAGGTTCTTGATAAACTGTTTCAAGAAGTTTGTGCCCTGAAAACTGTTCAAAGACACTCAAGTGGAATTTCTTTCCATTACAAGCAATGCTTTTACAGCACCAAGGTTATAAAAAATGTTTTAAGCTTGAAAAGGTCAGGAATAAACATTATTACAAGTCTATCCAGATATAGTTCAAAGTAATTTTAAACTTGAGATTTATAGAGAGTCAATGAGGTCATGGAATTTATAGAAACATTACAATCTGGCTTGCCTATTTCATGTAGAGGTATTAAATATTTAAGGTTGTTTTTCCATCTACATCCTAGTAATTTTAAAGATGTTATTTCTAACATATCTGTATTCATTAAATGTTGCCTTTGAAAATGGCTAAAAGACTTTTATATTATTTCTTTGTCTCTGCTCAGTACGAGAAGCTAAAGCTTTGAATTTCTCAGTGTAAGTTAACTATTAAAGCCTCAGATACATCAAAAGGAAAAGATGAGTTACTTATTTCAAGTTACTTTTGGCTAAGACCTCATCTTAAACTCACCGCTATACTTAATCCTTTGATCAACTGGTGAGACAAACAGCCTTGCAAATATCAAAAAAGGTTTTATCACTCCTTGTCAATCGTGATCAATTACAATCATGTTTAGTTTTTGCCCACAGCAATTCTTTGGCAAAAGAAAACATTAATATGAATGCAACTTCCCTCATATTCGAAGTAAAGTTTAACATGCTATTATGAAGCTGTTGTATATTAATAAAAAATTATGATAAATTCATTCTAAGAACAATTAAATTGGTTGTTGCAAAATATTAATTGATATTTGGCCTATTACTTAGTAAAGATTTTTAGACAAAAATTGATATTTCTCCAAAGTAAACAAATTATTTAATTCATTTATTTACACACTTTTATATTTCTTATAGACTTATATATACACCCTGTAACAATATATTACCTCTTTAGCCCTTTTAGGAAAAATTTTATATATAAGTTACATGTTCTATTCTCATGATTTTCTTCCTATGTCAGCACAAATAATCAAATTGTGTGCTGGGTTCCTTCCAGTCTATCTGGACTGGTGCCCTGAGCAGACCTTGGGCACAAATTCTGCAGCAGTCCCATAATACCCAGAGGAAGCTCTACTCCCAGGTAGAGCTCTAACATACCCAGGATCACAGGATCACAGTATCCCCAAATCACAGGATCACAGAGACAGCTTGACTCTGAGGAGTTCTGACACAAACAGGATCACAAGAAGGGCACCCCCAGTCAGATTTAGCCAGGGCAGGTAGCACTAGAGTTAAGCAGATGGGGGAGGCAAGCATAAGAAAATGAACAACAGAAACCAAGGTTATTTGGCATCATCACAACCCAATTCTCCCACCCTAGCAAGTCCTGGACACACCATCATAACAGAAAAGCAAGATTCAGATCTAAAATCACTTCTCATGATGATGATACAGGACTTTAAGAAGGACATAAATAACTCCCTCACAGAAATACAAGAAAACACAGGTAAACAGCTAGAAGCCTTTAAAGGAGAAACATAAAAATCCCTTAAAGAACTACAGGAAAACACAATCAAACAGGTGAAGGAAATGAACAAAACTATCCAAGATCTAAAAATGGAAATAGAAACAATAAAGAAATCACAAAGGGAGACAACCCTGGAGTTAGAAAACCTAGGAAAAATATCAGGAATCATAGATGCAAGCATCACTAACAGAATACAATACGAGAGATAGAAGAGAGAATCTCAGGTGCAGAAGATACCATAAAAAACATTGACACAACAGTCAAAGAAAACGCAAGAAGCAAAA
>JADRCD010184327.1:10809-21637 GCA_019843815.1 Montemys delectorum
GAGAGAGAGATGCCTATGAACATACAAGAAGCCTACAAAACTCCAAATAGACTGGAGCAGAAAAGAATTTCCTTCTATCACATAATAATCAAAACACCAAATGCACTAAAACAAAGAAAGAATTTTAAAAGCAGTAAGGGAAAAAGTTGAAGTTATGTGCCCTTCCCCCAGCCTGGTGCAAGCTGATTCAGACCTTGCTCTGCCACAGCTGACTAGTCCACCTAGGTGGAGCCTTCCTAGCTAGGTGAAGTCTATTGTCCTACCACATCTGCAGCTTCCTACAAGGAGCCACCACCTGCTGAGCCTGTCTGCCTGATGAGTTCCTGACAACTGAGTTGTCTTCCAGTGACTCTAGTTCCTCAGTTGACCTTGCTAACTCCTGCCCCTTCAGGGGCAATCAGATCTGACTAGGTGAGCTAGTTTGATTGCACAAATTGCACAATGGGACTGGTATAGCAGAACTGAAATTGTTGTTCAGGGATCAAAAACAAGGATACTTCAAAAATTTGGGAAAAGGTCTTAGGACCTACTAATATGGGAAAAGCCAAATGAGTGGCAACATCTGCATCTAAAGGAATCTCCTTTAGAAAGGGGGCCAATCAAATCAGAACGGGCACGCAAATGTCCTTTTCACTGGACATTTGCACCTGACGGCAATCAATTCTTGAAGCTGAGCAAATAGAGGGGCAGCATTTGTGGAAGGCTTAATAAATGGTACCGTTTCAAGAATGGGGACAGAATGAGCCGTATAAGCACTATCAGTATACAAATTGAAAGGGCGAACCATCAACAGCCGAAACACTTCAATAAAAGCAAAAAGCTCAACAAGTTGGCCTGACTTAAAGGGGGAGAGGACAGAGGTGGCCGGGTGGAGTTTAACAAACTGAAGCAATTTATCAGCAGGGCAATGGTTATCAATTTCTCCTAAAAAGGAGGAACAAACTATGGGCCACTCATCATTATTTTTCATGAGTCAATTTAATTGTTCTTTGGAGTAAGGCACAATCACCTTGTCAGGGTCCTTGCCAAAAAACTGGTGACTATGCTCACGTCCTAAAACGATGAATTTCACTGCCAAGGAGTGTAAGGGTGAGTATCCTGATGGGAGATGCTGAAAGATATACCCAGAGAAGGGGGCCGCGCTGCCACAACACGCCAGTGGGTGTCTGAGAGGTGTCACAAATGACAAACAGAAGTGGAAATTCGTAGGAAACAAAGGAAGCTCCCTACTCCTGGATGGCTCTCTCCACTAGCTGAAGGGTTTGTCTAGCTGAAGGGGTTAAAAAACGGGGAGAGGAAGGATTGGGATCTCCTTTAAGGATGTCAAAAAGAGGTTTAATGGCCAGGCGGTGGTCGCGCATGCCTTTAATCCCAGCACTTGGGAGACAGAGGCAGGCAGATTTCTGAGTTCGAGGCCAGCCTGGTCTACAGAGTGAGTTCCAGGACAGCCAGGGCTACACAGAGAAACCCTGTCTCGGGAAAAAAAAAAAAGGTTTAAGTTCTCCAGTGATAAGCTAAAGGTAGAGTCTAATCCAGTTTATGTCTCCCAGCAATTTTGGGGAATCATTGAGCATTTTCAAATGTCCTATCTGGAGCTGAAGCTTTTGCGTGGCAATTTTTTGGTGGCAATTTTTTGGTGACAAAGCTCAAAACCCAGTAAAAATAGGGATCTTGAAGCTGAATTTTATCGGGGCAATCTGGAGTCTCTTGTCTGACAGTTTCTGAGACAGTTCTTGGCAGCAATAAATTGGGCACCATCAAGCCAGCCAAAAGGATATCATCCGATAAATGGAGGGCCATAACTCACGAAAAGGATCCACCACCTGGGCTACACATTTCTGACACAGTGTAGGACTGTTAGCCATTCCCTGAGGTAGAACCTTCCACTGAAAGTGAGGAATGGGCCCTTTAAAATTGGTAACAAGCAGACTAAAGGCTTTTGCCTTTAGTGTTTTCACTGTCTATCCTCAGGGTGCCCTGTATAAAAGCAATCCTTAAGGTCTATTATTATCTTAAAATAACCAGCAAGGACGGCCACAGGAGTGGGAACCCAGGCTGTAAGGCCCCCATAGTGAGCATAGTTTTACTGATTGTTCTCATATCTTTCCACAGTCACCATTTACCAGATTTTTTTTATTAGATATTTTCTTTATTTACATGTAAATTTTCCCTTTCCCAGGTTCCCCTCCAAAAAACAAACAAACAAACAAAAACAACAAGAACAAACCCCTTTTGCCTCCCCCCTCCCCATGCTTGCCACCCCACCCTCTCCCACTTATTGGCCCTGGCATTCCCCTACACTGGGGCACAGAACCTTCACAAGGCCGAGGTCCTTTCCTCCTATTGATGATCGAATTTGCAATCCTCTACTATACACATGCTGCCAGAACATGATTTTTTTCTTAATGACAAAGATAGGCGTGTTCCAGGGAGAGATGGTTGGCTCAATGTGGCCGGCCCAAGTTGTTCCTGTACTAATACTGTCACTGCAACTAAAATTTCAGAAGTTAGTGGCCATTGATCAACCCACACAGCTTCATTGGTTTTCCATGTAATTTTATCAGCATGCGGTACAGAATGTCCATGACCACTAGGGTAAATTTTTAGCACCAATTTGTAAGCGATCAAATTTTTCAATCACAGGGACGGGCTCCTTCATCCCTTGTGAATACTGTCCTAATCCTTGGCCGGGTCGAAAACACTGTTTTAACATTTGATGGGAAAGAACCTCATTTGGATTGCACAGAGTAAGATTTAGTTGAACAAGTATGTCTTGGCCAAAATGTAGGGTTGTACAGTGCCAGAATTGCCCTCTTCATCGGTCCATGTGAGGATCTTAGAACTTCATTGAGGGTTAGAGATCTGTCAATACCTTTTAAATGAGTCAAGGATTGTGTGAGGGGCCAAGAAGGGGACCAATCTTTATCTGATATTACTGAGGCATCAGCTCCAGTGTCCACCAATCCCTCGAGTCTTTTTCCTTCCAATTTTAATTTGAGTAGGGGTCTATCTTGAGTAATCTGCTGGATCCAATAAATATCAGATGAGCCAAGTCCACCAGAGCCCCTAGACTCCAGGATGAACTTTTGATTGGAACATTTAAAGAGGATGAGAAGCAGCTGAGCAATTCTCTGTCCCACTTTTATAGTCAGGGGGCCAGATGTGGAAGAACCCAGAATCTTTATCTCACCTGTATAATCATTATCAATAACAACAGGGAAGATATTCAGGCCCTTGAGCCTCAAACTTGCACATTCAAGGAGGAGCCCAAAAGTATTAGGGGCAAAGGGCCAAGGACTCTAGTGGGTAACATTTGCATTCCCATCTCAGGGGTCAGTATTGTATTGGTGGAAGAACAGACGTCCAATCCTGCCCTTCCTGCACTTGCTCTGTAGAGGAGCTGGAGGGCACAGTGTCTGAAGGACAAACCTGACAGCCCCAGGGTTTGGTCTCTGGTTTTGGACCAGAGGTTGGCCCCTCTGTAAGTTTCCCTGTTTCAGAGACAGAGAGTTTCCTTGTGAATAGGTTTTTGAATGGCACTCAGAAGCCCAGTGCCTTCCTAGTTTACAGCAGGGCATAATGAGTTAGGTGGTACACGCATGGCTTTTGGCGCTGTGCAGTCTCTGGGAAAATGACCTGGCTCTTTGCAGTTAAAGCAGGTCCTAGGTTGGCTATTCTGAGTAAAATCTTTAAAAGTGGCACCAATGTCGAGTCGCATATCATGGGCAGAACCAATGCCTGCACACAATTTAATATAATCAGAAATTTCGGCACCACAATGGGGGGGGGGGCCATATGGCAGCCTGGCAGGCAGGGTTAGTGTTTTCAAATGTGAGATACCTTAGAAAAAGGCTTTCAGTTTCGTCTTGGCCAACGAGCCTCTCAGCAGCATAGGTAAGATGGGAAATGAAACTGCTGTACAGCTCATCAGGACCCTGACGGATCTTAGCAAGAGAAGTAGTGGTCGAGTCCTTAGGGGGGAGCCGCTTTCAAGCCTTAAGGGCTACATTCTGGATCTGGGCCAGGAGGCGGGGAGGGAACTGAGCCTGCCTCTCATTAGTATCGTAGGGGTTCCGTCCCAAGAGTTTGTCCTTGGTCCATTTTTTTTTTTTTTGAAGTTTTACTCTCAGAATTGAGGAGTGCAGTCTCTCAGCAATTTTCAACAAAGCCAGTCTTCCAAAGAACATAATCGCCCCCACACCCACACCCATAAGGTGGCACGGACCATAGAAAATCAGTCCTTAGGAGTAAGGCAGTGATCACTGAGGCTTTCAATCAGAGACAGCGTAAAAGGAGCCGTGGGCCAGTAATTTGTCACTGCCATTTTAAGGTCTTAACATATTTCAACCCCAAGCTGCAGTACCTCTGACCTTTTCTTCCTTCTCTCTCAGCCTCCGAATCTCCCAAGGCCTCATTTTCATTATCTGAGGTCTCATTCTCGGACTGTGCCATCCCTCCATTTTCCTCCTCCTCCTCAGAAAGACCCTCCTCACCCAATAGGGCAGACTTTTTATTGGTGGTATCGGGGAGTTCTTGGGTTTTACTTCTCGTAACAGGAAAGGCCAAGACAGGCTTCAGCGTTTTTGGTTTCAATTTACTTTTAGGGGTGACCGGGAGATCAAGGGAAGGCAAGGGGAGGGAGCTTAATTCTAAATTGAGGGCTCTTAATTCTTTTATAAGTTGGAGATGTTCCCTTTTCTCTTGTAACAGTTTTCTAAGGGAGGCTGTTTTATGGGAAAGCTGAGCTTTGGCCTTGATGGTATAATCATCATCGATTGAATCAAGGACCAGGGCACAGAATGGGGGAAGAGGCAGCCAATCAGGATTGCAATATCTGGCTGCCTCTTCCTCTAGGGAAGAACCGTCTTTAGGGGAGAGTGTATCAGCGGGCCCATCCTTCTCTAGGATCTTTAAGGCTGTAAAGGAGGGATAAATTTTGATAGGGGCTGCCTGGGCAGAAGAGGTGGCAGGTGCGAGCTCTGTGGAAGCTCCATCAGCCATTGCGGTCACGGGAGTTTCCAGCTCGGGCATAGGGATGGAGATGGAATCACAAACAGAGGGGGGTCTAGCTATGTTGTAGGACTTTCTCTCCCTCTTTAACTACTTCTTGAATATCTGGCCAATGTTTATAAACTTTCAAAGTTTCATTAACAAGATTCCAATAAGAAAAGGCTTGCACAGGGACCTTCTCTGGACCAAAAGTCTTATAAAAGTCTTTTAAACAATTCCCGACTCTAGCCCATCTTTTCTCATCTATTGTTCCCTCAAAGGGAAACCAAGGACACGTGTCCCCAATAAAGTCAAAAAAAATTTAAGATCCTTTTTCTTAACCCGTGTTCCTCGTGTCTTGAGGGATTCATTGAGACCCCTTAAAAACAATTCATGTTTACTTAATGCTTGTCCCATAGCCTGGCCACTCTTTTTACCTGTCTCAGATCAGTTTCACAGGCAGGTGACACTGCAGCGATCTCTGTGCGGATCTTCACTCACTTCCTGATGAAGCAGCGATCCTGGGAGGCAGACGTCCTTTCGGAGAGTGGTGTTCTCTCAGACCCCAGACCCAAAGGCCACGTTGGGCACCATTTGCCCCTGACCCGCAGGGGTATTCAACAGGGTCCTAGGGCAGGGGAGAGAGAGTGAAAGAGACAAGAGACACGAAGAATGGAGAGCAAGACAGTTGTCTGATCAAGCTCCGAAAAACTTTACTCAGGGGTGGCTTTATTAGCATAAACAAAAGGAAGCTTCAAGGGAGAGGTGAAGAGCCCAGGGGCTTCCCGAAGGCCAGAAGGCAATCTTCAGTTCCTGGAACCAGTTGTCACAATGTCCTCTCTGCCCACTAATGTTTTCTCTGTTTAACTACAAATATTATTTCAGGGCTTATTTATGTAAGCTAGTAATTTTCCACAAGGCCATGGTTGAGGCCATGGCTCCCAGCAATCCAGTGGTCTCTCTACTTTGGTAATTGGAGAAATAGGTCCAATATTGTACAATCCATATACACTTTCTGCTTGTTTGTACCTGACAGTGTCTTGCTGTGTACCACATAATGGCCTTGAAATCATGCTTCTCCTAATTCAGCCTCTCTATTAATAGGATTGTTTATTTGGTGTTTTTACACAATACTGTGGTTTTCAGAACAGCTTACATATTTCAAAATTATTTATACAGCCAAAAGAAACATAAAAAATGAACTTGGAAGGTGGCTTGTAAGAGAACAACGAAGAGTGAGACTGAATGTTTTGCTTGATATTTATAACTATTATATCAATTTTGAAGAAGAGAACTTTATAAGTTACTGTTTCTGTGAGATGAATGTTTTTCAAAATCATCACAACCAATGAACCAGTTTCTTACCCTCACCTACTGTCTGTGCCACCCTCCAAGCAGAACCATTGTTCACTGAAACAGTTGGTGAATGACTTTATGGATAGACCATCTTAAACACACACCATTTCTTAAATGAATGTAACCTGTTCTCTGTGGGCTGAGAATGAAGGCAATCACTCAAGTCAAATAGCTTTGACCTTAGCAGGAAATCTGTA
The DNA here is from genome assembly GCA_019843815.1 of Montemys delectorum. Taxonomy (NCBI): domain Eukaryota; kingdom Metazoa; phylum Chordata; class Mammalia; order Rodentia; family Muridae; genus Montemys; species Montemys delectorum. The sequence continues at coordinate 17,352 of JADRCD010184327.1, forward strand.
TCCAAAAATCAAGCCTACAATTTATTCATTCATACAATTGAGCCAATTCATTCCTTGACCCAACAGAACTATCAACTCTCAGCTTAGCTATGATGGAGGTAAAAATCCTTTGGTGATGTGAGGGTCATTGAAGTATAGCCTTACTACAATGAACTCCAATGTCTAAAAATTGTTCTTATTTTAGGCTTATACCACAGTAAGAGCCAAGATTTTAAGCTCTACTAAAAACAAAACAAACAAAAAGACTTTATTTATTATGTTCATTTAAAAAAACTAGTAGTGATGTATTTTAAAATATACAGTTAATATATTTGGAGTTATTTAAATTTTACATTGATCATAGGTGGGACCATCTGGGAGACACAGGCCAAAGAAGCAGCAGAGCAGCTGGGACAGGGTCCATTCTACCTCCATCTACAACTAGGAGTGACTGTGGATCCACAGCCCTCTGTGCACCTTTCCTGCCAGCAGAGGGCTTGTCTCCAGGGAGTGCTCTGACCCCAGGACTCAGGCAAGATCACCAATCTCTCCAGTGACTTTCTAAGGCGGGACCAGCCAGAAGGCACCAGCAACAGAAGCAGCAAAGTAGCTGGGACACAGGAATCGACAGCAGGAAATAATCAAACTCAGGGCTGAAAACAACCAAATGGAGACAAAAAGAACTATGCAAAGAATCAACCAAACCAGGAGCTGGTTCTTTGAGAAAATCTACAAAATAGATAAGCCCTTAGCCAGACTAACCACAGGGCACAGAGACAGTATCCTAATTAACAAGATCAGAAATGAAAAGGGAAACATAGCAATAGAAACTGAGGAAATCAAATTAATCCACTATATAAATAAGCTCAAGGGGGGAAAAACACATGATCATGTCTTTAGATGCTGAGAAAACATTTGACAAAATCCAACAGTCCTTCATGATAAAAGTCTTGGAAAGATTAGGAATTCAAGTCCCATACCTAGACATAGTAAAACCAATATACAGCAAACCAGTAGCCAATATCAAAGTAAATGGAGAGAAACTTGAAGCAATCCCACTAAAATCAGGAACTAGACAAGGCTGCCCACCCTATTCTCACCTATTCAATATAGTACTCAATGTCCTAGCCAGAGCAATTAGACAACAAAAGGAGATCAAAAGGATACAATTTGGAAAGGAAGATGTCAAATTATCACTATTTGCAGAAGATATGATCATATACTTAAGTGACCCCAAAAATTCTACCAGAGAACTCCTAAACCTTATAAACAATTTCAGCAAAGTAGCTGGATATAAAATTAACTGAAATAAATCAGTGGCCTTCCTCTAAACAAAGGATACACATGCAGAGAAAGAAATTAGGGAAACAACACCCTTCACAATAGTCACAAATAAAATACATTACCTTGGTGTGACTCTAACTAAGCAAGTGAAAGATATGTATGAGGAGAACTTCAAGTCTCTGAAGAAAGAAACTGAAGAAAATCTGAGAAGATGGAAAGATCTCCCATGGTCATAGATTGACAGGATTAATATAGAAAATAGGCAATCTTGCCAAAAGCAATCCACAGATTCAATGCAATCCCATCAAAATTCTAACTCAACTCGTCACAGAGTTAAAAAGAGCAATTTGAAAATTCATCTGGTGTAACGAAAAACCTAGAATAACCAAAACTATTCTCAACAATAAAAAAACTTCTGGGGGAATCACCATCCCTGCCCTCAAGCTGTACTACACAGTAGTTGTAATAGAAACTGCATAGTATTGGTAAAGTGGCAGGCAGGTTGATCAATAGAATAGAACTGAAGACCCAGAAATGAACCCACACACCTATGGTCACTTGATCTTTGACAAAGGAGCTAAAAGGTGGAAAAAAGACAGCATTTTCAACGAATGGTGCTGGCTCAACTGGTGGTTAGCATGTAGAAGAGAGCAAATCGATCTACTCTTATCTCCTTGTACAAAGCTCAAGTCCAAGTGGATCAAGGACCTCCACATAAAACCAGATACACTGAAACTAATAGAAAAGAAAGGGGGAAAGATCCTGGAGCACATAGGCACAGGAGAAAACTTCCTCAACAGAACACCAATAGCTTATGCTCTAAGATCAAGAATTGAGAAATGGGACCTCATAAAGCTGCAAAGCTTCTGTAAGGCAAAGGACTCTGTCAATAGGACAAAATAGAAACCAACAGATTGGGAAAATGTCTTTACCAATCCTATATCTGATAGAGGGCTAATATCCAATATATACAAAGAACTCAAGAAGTTAGACTCCAGAGAACCAAATAACCCCATTAAAAATGGGGTGCAGAGCTAAACAAAGAATTGTCAATGGAGGAATACTGAATGGCTAAAGAAATGTTCAACATCCTTAGTAATCAGAGAAATGCAAATCAAAAGAACCCTGAATTTCCACCTCACACCAGTCAGAATAGCTTAGATCAGAAACTCAGGAGACAGCAGATGCTGGTCAGGATGTGGAGAAAGAGGAATACTACTCCATTGCTGGTGGGATTGCAAGCTGGTATAACCACTCTGGAAATCAGTTTGCCCGTTCCTCAAAATATTGGACATAATATTACCTGAGAACCCAGCTAGATCAATTCTGGGCATATACCCAGAAGATTCTCCAATATGTTATAAGAATACATTCTCCACTATGTTCATAGCAGCCTTATGTATAATAGGGAGAAGCTGGAAAGAACCCAGATGTCCTTCAACGGAGGAATGGATACAGAAAATGTGGTACATCTACACAATGGAGTACTACTCAGCTATTAAAAACAATGAATTTATGAAATTCATAGGCAAATGGATGGAACTAGAAAATATCATCCTGAGTGAGGTAACCCAATCACAAAAGAACACACATGGAATGCACTCACTGGTAAGTGGATATTAGCCCAGAAGCTCAAAGTACCCAAGATACAATTCACAAACCACATGAAACTCAAGAAGAAGGAAGACCAAAGTGTGGATATTTCGGTCCTTCTTAGAAGAGAGAACAAAATACCTGTGGAAGGAGTTACAGAGAAAAGGTATGGAGCAGAGACTGAAGGAATGACCATCCAGAGACTGCCCCACCTGAGGATCCATCCCATATTCAATCACCAAACCCAGACAGTATTGTAAATCCCAACAATTGCTTGCAGACAGAAGCCTGTTACAGCTGTCTCCTGAGAGGCTCTGCCAGTGCCTGACAAATATAGAGGTGGATGCTCTCAGTCAACCATTTGACTAAGCACAGGGTGCCCAATGGAGGAGCTAGAATGAACCCAAGAAGCTGAAGGGGTTTGCAGCCCCATAATAGGAACAACAATATGAGTTAACCAGTACCCCCAGAACTCCCAGGGACTTAACCACCAACCAAAGAGTACACATGGTGGGACTCATGGCTCCAGCTGCATATGTAGCAGAGGATAACCTTGTCAGTCATCAATGGGAAGAGAGGCCCTTGGTTCTGTGAAGGCTCTATGCTCCAGTGTAGGGGAATGCCAGGGCCAGGAAGCAGGAGAGGGTGGGTTCGTGAGCAGGTGGAGGAGGGAGGAGATAGGGGGTTTTCAGAGGGGAAGCCAGGAAAGGGAATAACATTTGAAATATAAATAAAGAAAATACCTAATAGTAAATTTTTTTCAAAAAAAAGTGTGCTTTTCTTAAAATAGATAATTTGAGTTATATGATTTATTTTTTATTTAAGTTTTCTTGCATTATATCAAGAAAAATTACACAATTTCAATTTCTTTGAATTTGTTAACATTTAAAAACATATTTTAAGTAAATAAAATTAAATCACATTCTTGTTCCCCTTTTGTACCCCAACTCCTCCCAGAGACCCCGCTTCAATATCTACAATATCTTTTTTGTCATATTCTTTAAAATTTATAAAATTTTATAATAAAAATGAGTAGTATAAAAGTTGTTTGATATAAAACAATAATCAATTTAACAGTCTTATGTAGATGCTTGCTACAGCAATACTGAAAATATGTTTTTCTCAATATGAATTTTAAATAACTTCAAACAATTAACAAGTTATATGATTTATAATTTAATATGACATTCTGTAGACTAATTTTGATTGATTCCAATAAACATTGGAAATGAAAACAACAACAACGAAGACTGACAATATCCCAACATATGTTTCCAGTAAGATGAATTCTATGCATATAATATCAAGCACATTGCAGGTATACCACACAATCTCAAAGGACAAGGAGTTGTAGAACGATTGAATCAAACCCTAAAGTAAACATTTATAAAAAAAAAAAAAGAAGAAAGAGGAGAAGAAGGAGGAGAAAA